>JAODAL010015337.1:0-84253 GCA_025379985.1 Phyllomedusa bahiana | reverse complement strand
TTAAAACTTCCAATGTCTAATCAAACAAACAGCTAATAGTAAGGGTTTCTCTTTGAAAAATATATAAATTCGCTGAGTATTTGGAGACATCAGACGACGTCCAACAGATAAAAACCTAAAGGAGACTGAGGCAAACAGGAAAGGGGCTTTCTATGTTAAAACGTTTCATGGTTTTTTTCCAGCCAATCGAAACCCAACCATCCCATCTGACTCGCACACCACTCACCCTGCTCTATTCGAAATCTGTTTTGCGGCCGGCAAAATTAAGGAACGCCGAAAATGCGCGATTTTAAAATAGTTTAAATGCACGATTTTTTTAACAAAATTATGGGGTGATCGAAAAACCGTTTACCATAATAACCGTGCCGATTTCAATTTTGTCGATAAAATCCCAAACGCTAATTTTACAACATTTTTAAGGGCTTCTGAGAAAGGATACCTTGGCCACCCTGAATTTTTAACATTCAAACAGGATGCTTTCCCCAATAATCTGCTTCGAGTCTTTCCCAAATTTTTGGGCACATCTCCCATTTTGACTTGTTTTGCGTTAACTCTTTTCCAATTAAAGGCTTTTGGGAAAAAACACCGGGTTCATTTTTACCCCCAAAATGGGTAGGTGAAGCGGAATAAACATCCCCAAAGGAAACTGATACTGCAATTTTTGGGCAAAAAATTTTGGCTTCAAGATCACGAAAAAAACCAGACTACAACGCAAAAATAAACCGGTGCAATTCCCCTGGCTTGAAGAAAAATTTGAGTAATAGATCAGACGGCACCCCACAACATGGGGACAACCGAACTCTGTCGGCCAGCTTGCAACGCAAAATAAAATTGGGTCTATTTTACCGGGGCTTAAAGGGGCCCAAATTGTAATAAATGCGACGGCACCCCACAAGAAAGGGACACCCTGAATAACTGTGGGGATGCTGGCTACGCAAAATAAAATTGGTGCTATTACACAGTGGGTTGAGGGAAATATGCTTATGCAGGGTCTGCCCCCCCGGGGCCAGGCACCCGCCCCCCCCGAGCTTTCTGTTCAGAGCCTGACTGTTTCCAAAACTCTAACTCATACTAACAGGATTTTCCAAAACTTCGTACCCTTACCCTAAGCAAATACTCTATCAAGGTCCCTTTTTAGTTTAAAAAACTGCAAACAATATCTACTAGCTTTTAGAAAAGCTGAGCAGAGAAAAAGATATCCGTTCTGTTGGCTGTTTAGAAGCAAATGGCGCCGATCAGGAAGTGCAGTGACCTAGCTAAAACAAGGCCATGTGATTTCAGCAGCCAATGAAATCCCTACACACCCCACTGGTGATGTTCTTAACCCCCCCCACCGTGCTCTGAGCTGATTGGCTGGCCGCCAAAATTACATGAAGCGGCGAAAATGGCGCCATTGGAATTCGCGATGTCGATTATGATCAGATGTTAAGAAAAATAATCTCTTCATCGCGGAACCAAGATTTTATTGAATATTTGACGGATTTCAACTTTTGTCGATTTAATCGCTAAACTCTCATTCTTACTATTCCATGGTGCCTGGTAAATGATAAATGGGCCCAACTCCAGAGTATGAGAAACCTCCCCAAACCATTCTGCGTGTACCACCATGTTTTACAGTCTTCACAGTGAATTCAAGGTTTATGGGTCGTCTGCGGCCTTTTGACCCAGTAAGAACAATCTTGCTCTCCTCTGTCTATAGACCGTGGCACCGCTTTTCTTTAGTCAATGTGTTCTTTGAAAAATCATAACCTTCTCAGGAGATGTAGTGTATTTTTTCAGCAATGTTCTTTATGAGGTTTCTAACAAATAGTTTGGCTTCATGTTTGCTCCTTCTTGTTGCCGGGCTCGCAGATAGCTGAAGATCTTCTTTGATCTCCCTGGAGTTCATCACTCGATGCTTCTTTGCCATTCTTGTTATTCTATGAACTAGTCAGATAGTTTATTCCTTTTCCTACCACCTGTTTCCGACGCCATGTTAAAGCATTGGTGATCTTTTTAGCTGAACAGCCAATTATTTTCTTTTTGATAAGTTTTCTTCTCTCCAAACAACTTCTTTATCAAAGTTCTTTCTCCGTTGGTACAAAGTCTGGACCAACCCATTGTACTCACTGAGAATTCTTATTTATTTTAGAGCCACATTCGAGGCTGTGCATTCGAGGTGCTTAGATAAATAACATTGGTTAAACAAGTACAAGGTGACAATAAGTAACTAACAACTAGTATAGAGGGAGAGAGGGACCTGTCCGTGAGGGCTTACAGTCTACAGGGAAGGGGGAAAGAGACAGAAGGTGAGGGGCAGACATGTTTGTGGGGTGGAGCAGTGAAACACGGTTAATGTTGGTTATAGTCAATCCTGATGAGATGGGTTTTCAGGTTGCTTTTGAAGCTGGAGAGAGTAGGGGGGAGTCTGATGTGTTGGGGCAGTGAGTTCCAGAGTCTGGGGGAAGCACAAGAGAAATATTGTAGACGGTTGTGTGAGGAGCTGACAAGAGGAGAGCAGAGAAGAAGGTCCTGTGAGGAGCGGAGGTTGCATGTGGGGAGGTATCTGGAGACTAGGGCAGAGGTGTAGAGGAGGGAGCAGGTTATGGAGAGCCTTGCAGGTCAAGGTTACTAACTTGAACTGAATTCGCTTGGCAATGGGAAACCAGTGAAGGGATTGGCAGAGGGAAGGGGCAGAGGAGTAGCGAGGAGACAGGTGAAACCTGGGAAACCCTCACTGTATGTGGGAGAGCATTACCTGCCTCAAATATACAAGATGAAAGCAATGAGAGGCAACACATGTGGCTTCAGGATAGCCTGCACATATGGCTGAGCGAGGTGACCGATGGTCATATGCGACGGCACCCCAGATCATACACCACCAGTTAGGGCAGTGTGTTACTACACAGCACAGACAAGATTGAAGCACTCCAGGCTAACTGTAATTGGATCCCAAATAGGATCTGGATTTATCGCTAGAGGCAATATGGTTTCAATTGGTAGCAGTCCAGGTTTCTGGTTCATGACACCACTGGATACAAAGGTGGTGGTTGGTGGCTGTCAGTGGCAGGACACAAAATGGGCACTGTGACACCAAATTTCCTGAAATTTAGGTATTATATGATGGTCCATTAAATGTTTTTAACTTGTATGTATTCCATGGGCTGTCTCGCAGGTCCCAATTACAAGGCTTTAGCCTTTGCATAAGCCTCTTTTGTAAATCCAGATTCGTCTGTGTCCATCCCTTATGATGCCGTATAGAAGCATGAAAAAACTTTGAGATTCTTGGTCCGCATGTTTTTGGCCAAAAAATGCTCAAGCCACCCCCGGCTTACAACGGGATCTCAGTTGCGTGGTCCTACTCTATATTATCTCTCACCTGGGTCAACTTCAGACCTCTCACTGTGCCAAACGGCCTCCAAAATGCAGAGAGAAAAATAAAAAAAGCACCAACCTCTCAAAGCCTAGTGCATTGATATCACAGCCTGTGGAGGTTGGCGGGTGCAGGAAACCAAAATGGAGGTATCTACTTCTCCTTATACAGTTTAAAAGCAAATATGTGCCAAATACAACGTATAGTTCTGCACAGAAAAACATTTTTGATAAAAACACTGCGAACCTGGGTGCCACTGGCATGGCTGCGGCACATATACATATGCACACAGTCCAATACCAGTGGCACACCATTGCAAAAAGGGCAAAAAAAACACATGGAAATCTCCAAAGAAGCATTTTATAGAAGCATGGGCACCATCAGAATAGTATTGGCAGCAGTCTAGTCAGGGACCCTTATAGAGTTTTTAAGACTAGTGGGCAGAAAATGATAGTGGGCGGGAGGCAAGTGCCTTGGCTGAAATTACTTATGGCAGTCCTCTACATAGGCATGATACCATGGCCCATTAAATGTTGTCGACTTGTTGTATAGACTCAGTGGGGTGTCCTACAGGCTCCAAATACAAGGCTCTGCCCTCTGCATAAGCCCATTTTAGAAATCCAGATTGCTCATGATGAGTTAACAAACATCAAGAAGTCCATATATTGATCTTGCATAGGAGCTCTCTTCTGTCTGTGTCCATCCCTAATGGTGCCATATAGAAACATGGATGCCATTAGGGTAGTTTTGGCAGTAGTCTTGTCAAGTGCCCAGATGGAATTTTTAAGAATAGGTGTTCAAGACAGGAAATGATAGTGGACAGAGGGCTCCAGTGCTTCAGCTGTATGGGGCCCCGAAATTATAGAAGCATTATATGATGGCCCATTAAATGTCTATGACTTGTTGCATGGACTCGGTGGTCTGCCCTATAGACTTGGAAATACAAGGCTCTACCCTTTGCGTAAGTCCCTTTTGTAAATCCAGATTGCTCAGGATGAGGTCAAGAATAACCAGAAGTCCGTATATTGATCTTGCATGGGAGACATCGTCTGTTTGTGTCCATCCCTTATTGTGCCATAAGGAAGCATGGGCACCATTAGGGCAGTATTGGTAGTAGTTCCAGATGGAATTTTTAAGAATAGGGGTTCAAGACAGGAAATGATAAAGGGCAGAGGGACCCGATGCTTCAGATGTATGGGGCCCTGAAATCATTGCTGCGTCATATGATGGCCCATTAAATGTCTATGACTCGTTGTATGTACTCGGTGGTCTGTCCTATAGACTTGGAAATACAAGGCTCTACCCTTTGCGTAAGACCCTTTTGTAATACAGATTGTGCATACTGAGGTCATAAACATAAAGAAGACCATACATTGATCTTGCATAGGGGCCCTCTTCTGTCTGTGTCCATCTCATATAGTGCCATATAGAAGCATGGCCACCATTAGGGCAATATTGGCAGCAGGCCCAGATGGAATTTTTAAGAATAGGGGTTCAAGACAGGAAATGATAATGGGCATTGGGACCCAATGCTTTGGCTGTATGGGGCCCTGAAATTATACAGGCATTTTATAATGGCCCATTTAATGTCTATGATTTGTTGTATGTACTTGGTGGTCTGCCCTTCAGACTTTGAATACAAGGCTCTACCCTTTGCGTAAGTCCCTTTTGTAAATCCAGATTGCTGAGGATGAGGAAAAGAACATCCAGAAGTCCATATATTGATTGTGCATAGGAGACCTCTTCTGTCTGTGTCCATTCCTAATGGTGCCATATAGGAGCATGACCACGATTAGGGCAGTATTGGCAGTAGGCCCAAATGGAATTTTTAAGAATAGGGGTTCAAGACAGGAAATTATATTGGTCAGAGGGCACGGTGCTTCAGATGTATGGGGCCAAGAAATGATAATGGGCAGAGGGCACGGTGCTTCAGATGTATGGGGCCAGGAAATAATTGGCGGAGGGCCCTGATGCTTCAGCTGTATGGGGCCAGGAAATGATAATGGTCAGAGGGCCCTGATGCTTCAGAAGTATGGGTTCCCGGAATTAGTGCTGCATGACATGATGGCCCATTAAATGTCTATGACTTGTTGTATGGACTCGGTGGTCTGTCCTATAGACTTGGAATACAAGGCACTACCCTTTGCATGAGCCCCTTTTGTAATCCAGATAGCTCATACAGAGATTATGAACATAAAGAAGCCCATATATTGATCTTGCATAGAGGCCCTCTTCCGTCTGTATCCATCCCTTATGGTGCCATATAGATGCATGGGCACCATTAGGGCAGTATTGGTAGAAGTCCCAGATGGAATTTTTAAGAATAGAATTTCAAGACAGGAAATGATAGAGGGCAGAGGGCCCGGTGCTTCAGCTGTATGGGGCCCGAAATTATAGAGATGGCCCATTATATGATGGCCCATTAAATGTCTATGACTTGTATGGACTCAAAGGGTGGTCCTACAGGCCCCAAATACAAGGCTCTATCCTCTGCATGAGCCCCTTTTGTAAATCCAGATTGCTCATGATGAGATGATGAACATCAACTGTGTCCATCCCTTATGGTGCCATATGGAAGCATTGGCACCATAAGGGTAGTATTGGCAGTAGTCTTGTCAGGGGCCCCGATGGAATTTTTATGAATAGGGGTTCAAGACAGGAAATGATAATGGGCAGAGGGCCGTGATGCTTTGGCTGGATGGGGCCCGAACATTATAGAGATATTATATGATGCCCATTAAATGTCTATGACTTGTTGTATGGTCTCGGTGGTCTGCCCTTCAGATTTCGAATACAAGGCTCTACCCTTTGTATAAGCCCCTTTTTGTTAATTCAGATGACTTCATTGTTAAGATACAAGAAAACCGAGAAGGTTTAGCACTTAACCTCATGCATTATCCAAATGGTGATATTAAATCTACCTTGTTAAACTTTGTCAGATTGAAATCAGGTTAAAAAACCCTGAAAGCCGTCTAAGGAAAATAGAAGTCCTTCAAGCACTTGTGTCTGAAACTCTCGGAGTCTTCAGCTTAATAGTTATTTTAATTTAGCAGTGAACCTTTGCACTTCAAGATACAAAAGAATCTCGGTGCAATCTCATTTTAATTTCCTTTGCTGGAAATACATAAGTATAGGATAGAAGGCAGGAGTGTGTACGAGGCAAGGAGAAAAAAAATGAAAACACTGTCTAGTGATAAGATCGGAACCTAAGAGCAGATAAAAAATACGGCGAGAATTCTTTCAGTTTTCGAAAAAAAAATCGCAGCCACTGTGCATGACGAGAAGCAGTGAAGATAAGGATGCTCCAAGAATAACACAGAGCACGCTCAATCTCAGACAAAGGACTAATATTACCTGCCCTGATCCGCTATCCATAGCACGGGTGGAAGCCTCCATGAATATGAAAAATATTATGACTGATAATTCAGCCCATTAGAGTCTAGCAGCTTACTGACATTGAGATGATTCATGCAACCAAATGAGGCCAGGCCGAAAGACGATGCTATCGTTATCAAAGGAGCTTAGAGGGGTGAGCTGGCTGCAAGCACGCCCGCGCCCTAAAGATTTTGCTTTGGGTCAGAAGCTTCAAATTAAGCTTTTGTTATAAAACAATATTGAAAACTGATATTGGTGCATACTGATATAAAACATACTGCAACAATACGGTACATATGATATGGAAGTAGCCTCAAAGGGGCTGTTCTGTCCTTGTGGGGGTCCAAATTAGCTTAAAAATAACAAAGGGTGCACCGAGAAAACAAATCACAACATGCCCTGTTGCTGTGAAAATGCTTTCTGCTTTATTCACAAAATGGCAGCATTTTTATACTTTTGCAAATTAGTAGATAAGAAGCATAACGTACCTGACTGTGAGGGTCTATTGGCACGTCCTTATCTACAGACCTCTCCTCACAGCTCAGGAATGTTTGGACACAGGGTGTAACTTCTGAATAGGTGCCATCTTAGATTACACGACGATCTCTACAAACTACTACAGGCGGCCATTTTGTTAACATATTAGTGACAAGAGATATACAGACAGCTTTTACATGCCGTATTACATAGGTATGTGAGGTATATACTAACTAATACATTAAAATAGAGACACAAAGGATCACCTTTGTTCCCATCCACAACACATAGGTGTAGAGATATAGGGATCAAACACTCAGAGTCCCTACAGTGGTGATCATGAGCCTCCAGGAACTTTACATGCTGCTGCCGTTACACAAACACACACACAGTATTCTCTGCTAGATTCAGCCATAACAGACATAGCGACTGCTATGGGGCCCCTAGACTGAGAGGACCCCGCTCAGGTACAAAAGCATTGTTCCTTTTTGCAGGGAACAGTAGTTAATGTTTTTTTGATATATGGCGGTATTATTTATATATTAAATGATTGATACTTAAGGTATGTTCACACGGCGTCTTCACTCTGTATGAACATCCGCTTTTCAGATGCGTCTCTGGAACCAACAGAACAGACCTAGAGACGCATCTAACAATTAGCAGTGAGTTTATCACTGCCGGCAATGACAGACACGCAGCGGCGTTCACATCAGAGATCGCCGCTGCGTGTTTGCCTCGCGCCTGTGGCTTCCGTCTTTCGGTTGCATGTCATTTCTTGGATCGCATCTGAAAGATGAACCCGACAGGCGCGATGTAAACATGCAGTGGCGATCTCTCATGCGAACGCTGCTGCGTGTGTGTCATTGCCGGCAGTGATAAACTCACTGCTAATTGTTAGATGCGTCTCTGGGTCCGTTCTGATGGACCCAGAGATTCATCAGAAAAGCGGATGTTCATACGGAGGCAAGACGCGAGTGAACATACCCTTATGCGGCTGTTATAATAATAATAATAATAATAATCTTTTATTTATATAGCGTCAACATATTCCGCAGCACTTTACAATTTGGCGGGTATAATTCCAGACAAAAGACATTACACAGTAAACACCTACCTACAGATGAGACACAAGGTGTGAGGACCCTGCTCGCGAGAGCTTACAATCTATGATGGTGTCTGGGGGAGACAACGGGGGAGAAGTGCTGAATTTACAATGGTCCAGCCTTGTTTCATAAATATGGGGTGGTTTACATAAAAATTGGGTGAACCTGCCACCCTGACAGTACATCTATATACAGATAAGTGCCTGTGAGTGCCCTAGTGTAGGGAGTGACAGAAATGTGTGTGATAGAAGGTGTGGGTTAACAATTAGGGGCCTAAGAAGATGTATTTTCAGGACACTCTTAAAACTGCGAAGGCTGGGATTGTGCCTGATGGTACGTGGTAGCATGTTCCAGAGAACGGGTGCAGCACGTGCAAAATCTTGAAGACGGGCATGAGAGGTTCGGATGATTGTGGTCTGTAGTTTGATGTCCATAGCTGAGCAGAGAGAGTGGGTAGGGTGGTAGACAGAGATGAAGGAGGAGAGGTAGGGAGGTGCAGCGCTGTGGAGAGCTTTATGGATGAAAGTAATTAGTTTATGTTGTATTCTGTACTGGATGGACAACCAGTGCAGTGACTGACACAGGGTAGAGGCATCAGTATAGCGGCTGGAGAGAAACACCAGCCTGGCTGGACCGATTGGAGAGGGGAGAGTTTGCAGAGTGGGAGACCGATAAGCAGGGAGTTACAGTAATCAAGACGAGAATGAATAAGAGCAACAATAAGGGTTTGAGTTGTTTCGATAGAGAGAAAAGGACGGATTCTGGAGATGTTCTTGAGGTGCAGGTGACAAGAACGGGCAAGGGATTGGATATAAGGGGTGAACGACAGATCGGAGTCTAGAATAACCCCAAGACAGCGGGCCTGCTGCCTAGGTGTTATAGTGGTGCCACATACTGAGAGAGAAATAGCAGGGTAGGGATGGTTAGTAGATGGGGGAAAGACAAGAAGTTCAGATAGTGAGGTTTAGCTGGAGATAGAAAGAGGACAAGATGTCAGAGACAGCGGACAGACAGTCACTGGTGTTCTGTAGCAGGGCAGGAGTGAGGTCTCGGGAAGAGGTGTATAATTGGGTGTCATCAGTGTAGAGATGGTACTGGAAGCCAAATCTGCTGATGGTTTGTCCAATGGGGGCTGTATAGATTGAGAAGAGGAGTAGACCAAGAACTGACCCCTGAGTGACCCCAACGCAAGAGGGAGAGGAGAAGAAGTAGAACCTGCAAATGAGACACTGAAGAAGCGGTCAGAGAGGGAGGAAGAGAACCAAGAGAGAGCGGTGTCCTGGAGGCCAATTGCACGGAGCATGGTGAGGAGAAGATGGTGGTCTACAGTGTCAAATGCTGCAGAGAGATCCAGCAGAATCAACAACGAGTACTGTATTTACCCTGAGATTTAGCAGTGTGGAGGTCATTAGAGACTTTAACTAGAGCAGTTTCTGTGGAGTGTAGGGTGCGGAAACCTGATTGTAGAGGATCGAGAAGAGAGTTAGCGGAGAGATAGCGGATTAAACGGGAGTAGACCAAGCGTTCCAGGAGTTTAGAGATGAAGGGCAGATTAGATACCGGTCGGTAATTAGCAGCGCGGGATGGGTCCAGAGAGGGCTTTTTTAGCAAAGGGGTGATAGTAGCCTGTTTAAAGGAAGATGGGAAAATCCCAGTGGATAGAGAGAGGTTGAAGATTGCAGTAAGGTGAGAGAGGACAGCTGGAGAAATAGACTGGACGAGGTGGGAGAGAATGGGGTCACTAGAGTAGGTGGTAGGGCGACCAGACAGGAGAAGTCTGGACACTTCTTCTGTCGTTGGGTCAAGAGCGGAGAGCAGACTAGAGGATGTGCGGGGAGGGACAGGATGGGTTCTGCTTGGGGTTTGAGATGAGATGTTTTGCCGGATACTGTCAATTTTGTCTTTAAAGTGAGTGGCCAGGTCTTCAGCACAGAGGTCAGAGGGGTGAGTTGGTGGAAGGTGTCGAACAGGCGTTTTGAGTTGTTGTGTAATGTGGAGATGAGGGAGGTGAAATATTTTTGTTTGACGCAGTGAAGGGCAGTGTGGTAGTCCTGAGCATGAATTTATAGTGGGAGAAAGTCTGCAGGTAGCTTTGACTTTCTCCACAGACGCTTCCGCACACCTGGAACAGCGCTGCAGATGGCGTAGTCTGAGGAGTGTGCCATAGTTGTGGGCGTCTGACTCTGGTGGTGCGGTGTGTGAGTGGTGCCAACATGTCTCGGGTGGATGAGAGCATTTCATTGTAACATTTAACAGCCAGGTCAGGGCAGGAGAGGGAGGAGATTGGGGTAGTGAGGACTGTATGGTGTCTGTGAGTTCCTGTTTTAGTTTATTGTCAAAGGTGGTGAGGTCCCATCTCATTTTACTGTGGGGCCCTATGAATTCTAGCTACGCCCCTACCTAGATTCCTACAGATTCCGTGAATAACAAGACTTCAGAATGTCTCCATGTGGAATTAGAGGCTTTCTGGGCATTGATATCTGGTGTATTCTGTCAAGCTTTGCTATCTATCTATGTATCTATCTATGTATGTATGTATCTATCTATCTATCTATCCCATATCTATCTCCTATCTATCTATATATCTATCTATCTATCTATCTATCTATATCTATCTATCTATCATCATATCATCTTCTATCCTATCAATAAATCTATATCTATCTATCAATGTTTCAATCTACTCTAATATTATCTATCTATCTATCTATCCCATATCTATCTATCTATCTCTCTATCTATCTATCTATCTATCTATCTATCGCTTATTTATCCTCTATCTATCTATATCAAATCTATCTATCCATCCATTCATCCATTCATTCATCCATCAAGATAAAAGCGCTGAATAAGTCAAGACAATGGTCAGTGTGTACCTCTAATGCATTATCTATCTATCTATCTATCTATCTATCTATCTATCTATCTATCTATCTATCTCATATCACTCAATCAATCTATCTATCTATCTCATATCACTCAATCTATCTATCTATCTATCTATCTATCTATCTATTATCTTATCTATCTAATCTAGTATCTATCTATTCATGACACTCAATCAATCATCATTCTATCGTATCCTCATATCAGCTCAATCTATCTATCTATCTGATCTATCTATCTATCTATCTATCTATCTATCTATCAATCTCATATCTAATGCTATCTATCTATCTATGTATCTGTCTATCTATCTATTATCTATCCTATGTCTATCTATTGCATTATCTATCTCATACATATCGTATTGCAATATCAATCTATCTATCATCTATCTTCTATCTTGTCTATCTACTGTTTATCTATCTATTTATCTATCTATCTAATCTAGTAAATTAATCAATATCATCTATCATTTGTCATGATCTATCTTTTCTTGATCAACAAACCTCATATCTAATAAATAATTTCTTTTATCATCAGTTATCTATCTATCACTGTCGCAATCTACTATCTTCAGTCACTATCTTAGCTATCTATCCATCTAGTCTATCTATCAATACTATCTATCTATCTATCTATCTATCCCATATCTCACTATCTATCTATCTATCAATCTATCTATCTATCTATCTATCTATCTATCTATCTATCATCTATCTGTCTTTTTATCTATGTTATCTTTCTATCTAACTAGATATAGCAGTAATGCAATTTGAAATAATTCACATATTCAGTGTTTATCAGTATCCTGGTGTCTGCAGGCTTCTACCAGTTTCTTGTTTCTTTGTTTGCATCTATATATGCAGCAAAGTTTAAAAAATATTGAAAGGCTGAGATACCATTCTGTACTGTGATATCATGGTCATCTTTCAGGTTAATCTTTCCTAGATGTCTATCTATATATTCATCTAACTACGAACATAAAGCAGCAGTGCAATTTAAAATAATTCATACATTAAGCATTTATCAGCATCTTGGTGTCTGCAGAGTACAGCTGGTTTGTTTTGTGTGTTTGCAGCTATCAATGTAGTAAAGTTTAACTTGACAATATCACACATTTTTCTGTTATCTTTTCTTGAATCCAAACAAAAGCCACTGAAAACCAATAAGAAATTGAAATAATTTTCTTGTGTATCAGTCTAGTGTATCTATTTATCAGGCTGTGGGCAGATCTACAGCTTCAGGCTCCAACTTTCTGTTCAGGCTGTGTGCAGTTCCACAGCTTCAGTCTCCTGCTTCCTACTCAGGTACCCACTTCCTGGTCAGACTGTGATGAGTTAGACAGCTTCAGGCTCCCACCTCCTGCTCAGGCTGTGGGCGGGTCTACAAATTCAGGCTCCCACTTCCTACTCAGGCTCTGGGCATTTCTACAGCTTCAGGCTCCCAATTCCTGTTCAGGCTGTAGGTGGTTCTACAGCTTTAGGCTCCTACTTCCTGTTCAGGCTGTGGGCAGGTCTACAGCTTCAGGCTCCCACATCCTGAACAGGATGTGGGCAGTTCTACAGTTTCAGGCTTCCACTTTCTGTTCAGGCTGTGGGCAGTTCTACAGCTTCAGGCTTCTACTTTCTATTTAGGCTGTGGAAGGTTCTACAGCTTCAGTCTCCCACTTCTTGTCCAGACTGTGGGTAGTACTACAGTTTCAGTCTCCCACGTCCTGTTCAGGCTGTGGGTGGTTCTACAGCTTCAGTCTCTTGCTTCCTGTTCATGCTGTGGGTGGTTCTACAGCTTCAGGCGCCCACTTCCTGTCCAGACTGGTGGCTGTTCTGCAAGTAGAGGCTCCCACTTCCAGTGCCGGCTGTGGGAAGTTCTACAGCAGTGACATTTATGCTCTGCTATTCCTAGCTGAGCCTGCTAGAAGGACATTGATTATGTATGGGTTTAAACAGCAGGGCAGCAGGTTTCAGAGTTCTAAAGTTTTAAAATTTATTAGTAACATAGATAAACAAACTCACGTGATGCTGATAAGACACAGTAGGGAGTGACATCACCATCCCGGCCACTGCAAGAGCAGAGAGAGGTGGTCGATGACCTAGGGAAGCTTTTATACACAAGTGAGAGATAAGAAGTGCTCTAATGCTAAAGAGAAGGAAAATCAGACCAGCAATGTATTTGGTAATAGTCTTTATTTACCTTTGTCTACTTGTTTAATGCTAATCAGTGTGGTGAGAATACCTCTTTAAGGTTTTAGGGGCCATTAGGTAATTAGGTAATAGGGGCCATTAGGGCATAATGTAAAACACCAAAAAACAAACCAAAACCTAAAAAAGTCAATTATACTTTATTTAATACACAACAATTATAAAAATATGTAATATAGCAATATTGATATAACCTCCCTTAAGACTGCATAAATAACATGATGTCAAATAATCAAAAGACAGCAATGTGCTAATAGTAATCACATATAAAAACATAGAAAATAATAAGTGTACTGAACGTACAAAGCTGAAAGTAACAAAATGACAATACAGACCAAGAAGAGGCACTGAAACCCCACCGCGCGTTTCTGTCTTTTGATTATTTGACATCATGTTATTTATGCAGTCTTAAGGGAGGTTATATTCATATTGCTATATTACATATTTTTATAATTGTTGTGTATTGTCTTTTTGACTTAATAAAGTATAATTGACTTTTTAGGTTTTGTTTTGTTTTTTGGTGTTTTGCATAGTTGGTACTCAGAACCTATATGCTTATGTGGGTTTATATCTTTATTTTTGTTTTTTTGGCGTGTCCTTGGCATAACATAATGTAGTATAGAGAGCCCTAAAGATGTGGAGAGCATTTACTACTTGAATATTTGTGGTAGCTAGTCCTTGTTTCATTAAAGTAAAAAAACAAAGTGAAGAAGAAAAGAAGAAAAGTAAAACTTCCCAAATAACACAAAATATTTTTTATACAATGCAATAAAAACAAATAAACAATATGTTTGGACCTTGCCCCCCCCCCCCCTCCCTCTTGGACGGCCGGCTTCCTCACCAGAGACCTGGGGACTGATCTGGACAAGTTGTTGACTTAATTGAATAAACAAGATTCCAAATTAAAAAAATTCTAAATAAAGAATCACAAACAGGAACTAAGACCACTCCTGGGACAACCCTGCGGAGGCCAGAAGCTCACACCTCTGGTGATTCCAGACTGTTTAAGGATGCTCCATTTTTAGGGCAAATAGAAAGATCTTCCAAAACAAGGTCATGAACTGTAGATCCAAAGCAGTCTCAGAATTAAACAAGTGGAAGGAGTTGACAGGAGACCATCGCTAAAAACATGCTGCTCACACGTGGGCTTCTTTATAACCATGGGCATGAGCTGCAGCGAGACCACGTCCACTTAGAGAAAATTATTTATGTGCCGTAACATCACTGTGTATTATCGCTGTACTGTGACATCACTGTGTGTATTATCCTGTACTGTGACATCACTGTGTGTTATCCTGTACTGTGACATGACTGTGTATTATCCTGTACTGTGACATCACTGTGTATTATCCTTTACTGTGACATCACTGTGTGTTATCCTGTACTGTGACATCACTATGTATTATCCCTGTACTGTGCCCATCACTGTGCATTTATCATGTAACTGTTGAACATAACTGTGTATTATCCTGTACTGTGACATCACTGTGTATTATCCTGTACTGTGAAATCAATGTGTATTATCCCTGTAACTGTGACTATCCCTGTTGGTATTATCCTGTACTGTGGCATCACTGTGGTTTTAAATCCAGTACTGTGGACATCCAAACCTGTGTGTTATCCTGTACTGTGACATCGCTGTGTATTATCCCTGTACTGTGACATCACTGTGTATTATCCCTGTACTGTTACATCACAGTGTATTACCCTGTACTGTGACATCCTTTTGTATTAACCAGTACTGTGAAAATCCTGTGAAATTATCCTGTACTGTGACATCCCTGTGTTTTATCCTGTACTGTGACATCACTGTGTATTATCCTGTACTGTGACATCACTGTGTATTATCCTGTACTGTGACATCTCTGTGTATTATCCCTGTACTGTGACATCACTGTGTATTACTCTGTACTGTGACATCTCTGTGTATTATCCTGTACTGTGACACCCTTTCTGTTTATCCTGTACTGTGACATCACTGTGTTTAAATTATCCCCTGTACTGTGACATCACTGTGTATTATCTCTGTACTGTGACATCACTGTGTATTATCCTGTACTGTGACATCACTGTGTGTTATCCTGTACTGTGACATCACTCTGTGTTATCCTGTACTGTGACATCACTGTGTATTATCCTGTACTGTGACATCTCAGTGTATTATCCTGTACTGTGACATCACTGTGTATTATCCTGTACTGTGACATCTCTTTGTATTATCCTGTACTGTAACATCACTGTGTGTTATCCTGTATTGTGACATCACTGTGTATTATACTGTACTGGGGACATCTCTTTTATTATTCCTGTACTGTGCATCACTGTGTGTATTATCCTGAACTTGACATCACTGTGTATTATCCCTGTTTAACTGTGACATCACTGGGGTTATCCGTACTGTGACATCACTGTGTTTTATCCTGTACTGTGACATCGCTGTGTATTATCCTGTACTGTGACATCGCTGTGTATTATCCCTGTACTGTGACATCACTGTGTATTATAAGGAACTGTGACATCACTGTGTGAATTATGCTGTACTGTGACATCACTGTGTATTATCGCCATACTGTTACATCACTGTGTATTATCCTGTACTGTGGCATCACTTTGTGCATTATCCCCATACTGTTACATCACTGTGTATTATCCTGTACTGTGACATCACTGTGTATTATCCCTGTACTGTGACATCACTGTGTGTATTATACTGTACTGTGACATCGCTGTGTATTATCCCTGTACTATGACATCACTGTGTATTATCCTGTACTGTGACATCGCTGTGTATTATGCTGTACTGTGACATCGCTGTGCATTATCCCTTTCCTGTGACATCACTGTGTTTTAAACCCTTTGTACTTTTGACATCGCTGTGTATTATCCCTGTACTGTGACATCGCTGTGTATTATCCTGTACTGTGACATCACTGTGTGTATTATCTCTGTACTGTGACATCACTGTGTATTATCCCTGTACTGTGACATCGCTGTGTATTATCCTGTACTGTGACATCACTGTTTATTATCCCTGTACTGTGACTCTTTTATTTAAAGATGAAAACATAGCATACATCACTGAACATGAACAGAAATACTCAGAACTTAAATAAGCCTAGGCTGGTCCAGTCTCATTCGTTCCAACTCATACACCCCTCACCTATATACAAAACTTACACTATATACAATTTTTACTCCTACCCCTGCTGGTCCACCACTGTATATTACACTATGTACATCCTATACAAAATTTACAATATGTAAATATGATCACAACCTATCTAAATCTCTCTAACACACTGCCCTGAGTTCCGGCTCCACAAGTACAAAATCCAAGCTTCTTTTGTCCAGTTTAAGTGGAGCCAAACTCAATCCTCCCTCCCCCTGTAAACCCCCACCCAACCCCACATTCCAAAGTTCTTTGTCCATAGTTCCTGAATGGAACCAGACTCATTCCTCCCTAACCCCAAAACCCCCCACCCAACCTATCTATACCCCCCCAATTTTTTTTTCTCCCCACACTATCACTATTATACACCTATTATTTAACATTATATAACATTATACAATTATATGCACATTTATACCCTTTCACTAAAGTATCCTATCACATACACCTATTTTTTTTATTTAAAATATTTTTAAAAAAAATAAAAAAAAAAAACAAAACAAATAAACAAACACCAATTCAACCCACACCTTTCCCACCCACCCTCAGAAGGCCCGGTTGAGCTTAACCTTTCACCATCCACAGTAAAAACAAAAAAAAAACTAAGTGGAAGATTAGCCCACCACCGGATGGTGGAGGACAAAAGACAGGGAACCCCAAAGAACAACCTCCCCAAAGAGTTGATGCCCCCGGGGGCCCTCAATCTCCCAAACCCACAGAACAAAACCTTCACCAGTTTCATCCAAGATGTGCCTCCCCGCCATTACCTGGGGAAATTTTTGGACGCGCGCAAATAAACACCGTGCACTTTAAGTGTGATACCTAACCACAAATGAATACAAATACGGCAGGGGTCCCTACCACGGGTGTTTGAATGTTCCAAAACCCCACCTTGCATAGGAGAGGCCTGCCAAACCTTCCAATATGAAGCGCCCACCCTTTTTATACACCTCTGCATTTGGGACAAGGGGAGGAATGCTCCAGCTTTCCAGCTGCACCACCCCCTTCCCGGGGGAACTTCTGCCCCTGGGAGTTTAAAACTTACATTGTCCCTCACAGCCTTCCCATGGAAACAGCGCCGGGGCTATCCCAAACTTTTGGGAAAATAAGTAAAAATTTAAAAAACGAACTTCCCTAAGATCCCGACCCGGCAATCTTTGGGGGCCCAATGGCTCCAAAAGGGGTTTAGACAAAACCCTTTCACCCGGGGTTTTTCGGGCCCAGGTCATTATCCCCGAAATCCCGACCCCCCCGGGTATGGTCTTCAAGTCAGTGAAACGTAACTGGGAATAATTGCCTGACACCGGAAGATCCTAAAAACGCCCCTTACCCCCTTTTTGGAAGTGGAATAAAAACCACTCCGGACAGGAGGTTACCCCGGAGAAAAAGCCCTCTCCCAAAGGGGGGCTTTTTTTTGATTTTAAATAAGGTATTTTTTAAGAATACCACGGGGTTAACCATACCAAACCCCCCTTTTCCCTTTTGTACGGTAGTCCCCTCCCTTTTGATCGGATAAGTCTGCCCCCCTAACTCGGGAAAAACAGCAATAGATCCGTGCCCAGAAAAAACCCGGGGCAAAATGCACACACTGCCTAAATGTAAATAAGGGGAGCAGGAAAATTTTTGACCCGGGTTCCCCCCTCTCTAAAAGGGTTAATGACGACCCTTTCCCACTGGTCCACTTTCCCGAGGGGCAGTTTAGCCTACCCCAGATTTTCCTCGGTAATCGCATGGCCAATTCAATGCCCAAAATTTTAATTGTTTTGGGGCACGGGGAAGAGCCCGGAAAAAACCAAAAGTTGGCTCCTCTGCTCCACCATGGTTTTTTCCACCTTTTCCTGATTGATCTTTGGACTCGAATGCCTCCGATAACTTTCAATTTTTCAGACATCCCCCATCCTTTCCCTCCGAGGAAGAGACAAACAAGTTATTTTTTACCAAGGGTACGACCCTCAAGGAGGGCGCCGAACCCCCGCAGACCCTCCTCCCCCTCCCCAAGGGCCCAAATCTATCTTCAAGGAAGGGGTCATCGCAAAACACGTATAACAAGATTTTCGAGGACAGCCCTGACGCCCCCAGACCCAACCCTCGAAAGGCCACCAATCCAACCTTTACAAGTGGAAAGCTTCAGCCCCTCGAAAAATGTCTTTAAAACCAGTTTAAAAACCCCCCCCCAGACCATATCTCGGAGATGGACCAGAGGAACTCATGGTTGACTATCAAAACCCTTTTTTCCTTTGGCCCAGGGACATGTGAACACCTTCCAAGGGCCGCCCGTCCCGCTCCACAGCCTCCCTGAACCAAGGGCCGCACTAATCGGCTACGACCCGGAACAAAAACAGTGCCGGGCCGAAAAAAGGAGCGAGAGGCAAATTTTATCAGCCGTTAAAAAGACTTTTTCCCTGATCTTTCTGTCCACATTGAGTAGCGCTATGGGACGCCCAATTCTAAATCGAGCGGACCCTTACCCTTTGACAAAAGATCGGGGCTGACCTCCCATTACCGGGCAGAGAAACCGGAAAAATAAGCACCATTTATGCCCCGGGAATAGGGAACCCAAAGGGTTTCCCCTTAAAAGGCTTTTAGAACTCAGATGTTAAACCATGGGGCCCCAAGGGGATTCTTGAGATAACCCTCAATAGCCCCCCCTACTTCCCCCCTTCGATCATACCTTCAAAACCACAAAAGGAAAGTTACCCGGCTCGGGAATCTTTCACCCAAAAAAGCCCTTTTTGCTCGATTTAACTCTCCTTTTCCCAAAAGAGAGAGAAAATTTCCCTAACGATTTCCAAGTTTTCAAAAAGGGGACTTCCCAAGACCCTGTACATCCTTTTGGCCCTTTACTATTTAATTTACCAAATCCCCTACAGTTTTTGAAGGTCGGGAAGCGGTACCTGCCGGCCCTCTCAAAAAAAAGGTGGTGTCTGTCGACTGACACCCTTTAAAGCAGGTTTTTCCCCTGGAGCCCTCATCAGGTCACCTCCAGTCGAGACAAATCTTCGAGTTTTTCGCCTCAGGCTCTGATACAGGGGGTCCCTGTTCAAGATTCTGATTTAGGGGGTCTGGCCAAAAACCCCCGCTCTCTTAAATATTTCCACCACTCTGACAAATTTGGCAAAAACCCCAGTAAGGAATCTGGCTCTGCGGAAATCCTTAAAAATGTCTAATCTCCCTTCTTCCCAGGATGTGAATTAAGCTTCCAAAAACCCCCTTCCCCCGGGGGAGTCTCGCAACTTCAAAAAAAAAAAAAACATACATGATCGGAGAACTCTACCCTACACCGAAAACGGGAAAAGACAGGTCCTCCTTTTAAATAAAACCTATTTTTCCTAGCCCAAAATCTCGCTACCCTATGATAAGTGAACCCTCTGTGGTTGGGGGTTGCCTGATGGGCATCCTCCAACACCCTCACTAACTATTCTATTTAGTGCGACGCCTCATGACCAAAACCTTACATTTCCCCACCCTGAGATCTCGTGACAGAAATTGAAGTCTCCGCCAAAGATGATTGGGCCGGCTCATAAAAAAAACTCTTAACCCCCTAAAGAGACTTTTTCCCCCATCCCGGCGCTTGGGGGCAAAAAATTTATGGCCTGACCCCCCGTCCCCTTCATGAGGACTCAAAAGACAACACCTCCCCATTTCGAGCTCGATCACCCGTCTGCATAAACCTCTCAGTAAAAAGGACCGCCCCCCCCCAAATATGGCCGGGCGAAGAGACCAAAAAGAAGGCCCTGCTCGCCATTTCCTCCTACCCTTCTTTAGCCCGACCCTCAACCTGGTCTTTTCCCAAAAGAAAACATCGCTCAAACGCTGATACTAGCCACATTTGTTTTTTATGGGGGGCCACAAAATACTGGCCCACGTCAACGGAGTTGGTGCCGCCATATTGGTAACAAGTCAATCCTTTCTTTTTGCCAATGCCCCCGTTACGTCCTCATCAAGACTACAGGTTTCAGCTCTTCAACTGACGGAGAATCCATTCCTACAACACCCCTATTACTTTTTTGCCTCCACCACCATACCTACTTCTTTGCCACCCCACCACCACCTCTACCCTGTTCTGCCCAGTGTCCCTTCCCCTTTAGTTTTTTAGGGCTCCCCCGGCCTCCAACAAACACTCCTGAAGGCTCCCCCCCCCTTTTTTGGGACTGGGCCCCCCCTCCTCCTTCTCCCCCGAAAAGGGGGAAAGGCTTCGATTTCACGGTACCTTTTGAGGTCCGTTGAGGGGGGGGGGGGTTTACCCCGCTTCCTTTTCACGGACCTGGGTACTCAGGGTTAAGGGGGTGGAGTGTCCCCCCCCAATGAGGTTGAGGGGGCCTGCCTTTCCCTTCCTCCCCTTTTTTTACCCTTTCTGTGGGCCCTTCTCCCCCCCACCTCAGCACCTCTAGTGTAGGAAGCTGCTTGAGAGCGGGCCCCCTCCTCTCCTCTATCCTCCCGGGCTCCTCCTCCCTAACGCCTTCCCCCGGGATCATAATTTGTTTCGGTCCCGGGGACTGCATCCGGGTTTAAGGGGGTGGGAACCCCCGGATGGTCTGGGGGCCCCTCTCTCTCCCCTCCTGCGGCCTCCTCCCTCAGCTGTCTGCGATTTTCTTTTCTTTAACATTGGCCCCCCTGCTCTCTCACCATTGTTTTTGTTTTCCCCCACCGTCCTCCTCCCCCAAAGTCCTTGCCCAACCTCCCCCTTCCCCCTGCCTAAACATTAGGTTGGTGAAAGAGCGAAGGAAGTGTCTGAAGGGGTGCCCGAAGACACCCACAGGTGGGACGAATCCTTCCACCGATGGGGTTGGTGCCCATTTCCCCAAGACCCCATCTGTGGCGAGCTTTGCTGCCCCTGGGAAAACCAGGGTTTCGATTTCTCCCCAAGAAAGTGGAGGATGGAAGTGGGTGACGGTGTTACCTGACACCCTTTATTTACCATAAAGGGCCGGCCCCGACCAATGCCTTTAATCCCCGATCTTAGTTGGGGTCTGCGTCCTCTCCGATCTCTTAGCCAGGTTCGAGTCTACATAAAAAAACCGTTTTCTAGTCAAACGGTCACTTTCTTAATTGATTCTGCCGTGATACGCTTTGGGCCCGAATCCACCATCGGACATATACTTCTTAACCTCATGATGGACGAAAAAACCCTAGACCCTTGGCCCGCACAAAGCTAATGTCGGGGCCCAGGGGGCCCAGAAGGGTAACAAAGGGGAAAGATTCAACGCCCTGAAACCCAAAGCCCAAAAAGGACTCCACCACCCCGCCCTAGGGGACTAGTGTCATTCCAACCCATTTTTAAACGACCAGTTCCTTCGGCAACCCCCGTTTTTGGCTGTAGAAGGGGGGCCCGGACCCCCCCCCCCCTCTCCTGTCCTTTGGCTCGGAAGGCGGAGAGGGCCCCTGCCCCCCACCAAAGGACAGGGTTTTTCCCTGCTCCTATGGGACCCATTCCTCCCCCTTTTTTTTTGTGATGGTTGGTTTTGGTCTATCCCTTTCCCCTTGAATATTTTTTACGCCCCCCACCTTTTCCCCGCCGCCCCATTTCTCCCCCTTGCCTCGGGCCAGACCCAAATTTTCCAAGCCTCCGTTTCCCAGGGTTGTGGGGTAATATAAAAAACCCGGGATGGGGCGAACCTACCGAAGCTTCCCCGCAACCTTTTTTATCTTTTCCTTGTTTCCCTTTTCCCCGGGAAATCGTTCCCCAAAAACGAATGATTGAAACTAACGGGGACCGCCTAACTATTGCTCCAAGAGCATCCCAAACCCCGGGGGAAACCATGGCCGCCCGACTTGATTTTTTCCAGTCCTCCCCTAGTTCTTGGGGCCCGCTTTCTGAGCAGGAATCCCACTATCTGCCTGGGATGGTTCCCCTAGTGGGTTGGGACCCTGACTGATGTTCCCGCCCCCGCCAACTTGCGGCTGTGGTCTATAATGGGGCCTGGGATGCATTACCTCCTCCATTTCCTTTCACTGGCTCTAAAAATTCCTCTTCCCCTCTTCCCCTTTTTTTTCTCCACTCCTCCATCATTGTTTTGGCCAAACACTCTTTAAATCTAGTTTCATTTACGAGTTTTTTTTGAAAACCCCCCCGTTTTTCATACTAGCTTTTTACGTTTCGTTTTTTTTTTTTTGTTTCCCTGTTCACCTGTGGGCCCTGTAATCTCAGTAACAACAGCGCGCCAATCGTTCTTTATTGGGTTATGAACCTGCATCCCGCAGTCTTACCTCCCCCTTCCCCCCTCACGGCCCCAAATGTTGTCATCAGCAATCAGCATCCGTCCAAAATGAAGCGAAGGGAGCCCAAATGTCAAATGTGTACCCACCACTGTGGAAATCCATTTTTTGAAGACCTCTTTTAGACAAAATCGGTTGGGGTCAAGGCATTTAAAAAATCAAGAGGGCAAGAGGATATTTTTTTTTGTTTTGACCCCTTTTTAAAAGCCCCTCAGAGGAGGAGAAGGAAGCCGGTCAATCGCAAAAAAACCCCGGGGGGTCAGCAACGCCTTGCAGTGTCTTTGCTTTCCCCGCAGTCCTGGATGCAGAATGTCAGGGCGACCCGTCACCTGTGTTTAGAGATGATGAGACTTTCATCAACTTGGGCTTTTCACAGAATTTCTTGCGAGCGCTTCTCCTAGACAGGGGGAAATGAGGGGGAGTGCAGACAGGCCTGCCTCAAAAAGGGAGGGGCGGTCGCAGAAATCCGCTAGTGTTCCGCCACCTGGGACGGAAACCCCCGTCCTCGCTATCGCCGTTTAAAAAGGCCAGGACCTCTCAAGCCTGGGGTTTTTTTGGCAAGCCCCTGATTCACCCGCAAAAGTATATGCCGCCTTTTGCCTAAAAAAAGCATCGTAAGGGAAAATCTTTTTGGGGTTTAACCACCCCAACAGTCTAGTCACATGCAGCAAGCAGATTTAAAAGGAGGGAACACTTTGGCCAAAAAAAGGCCACACCGATGAGGGGTTTTCCCCCACTGTCACAACCCTTCTCCGCCTCCTCCCCCCCGCCCCCACCAAGCGTTCCTCGCTGCCCCCGTTTCCCCAGAGCATGTCAGGGGCGCCCCCCGCTTCAGCATCCACCGCGCCCCCCAGTACACCAGAACCACAAGGGCCCCTCCTACACAAGACCCATCCCCAACCCCTTTTCCTTCCCCAGGGTTTGACGACCGCATGCCGTCAGTGGTAAATTCGCCAGCCTTCTGTCTTTCCCTTTTTGGGGGCAGAAAAAACACTTTAACCCAAACCATCCCCAAACCAAAAGCCTGAAGTTGGTATTGCCAGGCTTTTGGCCTTGGAAAAGTTTTCCTTCCGTTGGGGGGCACAGATGGGTTTTGCCCACCCTGGGCCCTCCTGCCCCCAAAACCCCGATCCGAGCAGGCATTTCTTTTCCAGAAAAAAAAACCCCTGCCCCGGCCCCATGTCACTAAAATTTTTAATGCGTTGTTGCATCTTTTTCCGGAAAAAATCCATCTGACCCCCGACACATGGGGTTAAGCCGGCCAAGCCCCAATCTCTTTACACCACTGGGAGCTGGGGGATGTCTCTGGTGGTGACGGTGGCTCTTAGGCTCGGCACACGCTCTTCAAAACTGCAGGAATGGTGCAGGGCACTTTCCCCCAAGGCAAGGTGGCAGAAGCCTAATGGGTGACCTCTGGCAATCTTTATTTACCACCTCACCAACGCAGAATTTGAGGCAACACACCCAAACCACAGAGACCATTTAAGATCATGGTGATGCTTTTAATGTAAACACAGATTTTTTTTTGGATGTTTCCCGGACCCCAATAGATTCTGGGTATCCAAAATGGATAAAGGGGCCCGAGCTCCCGCCACCCCATGAGGTGTTGCCCTGCCCGCAACGGCCATTTTTTTGAGGGGCCCTTTCAACAGTGGAGGGTCATTACGGGAAAAACGCATCGGCTTTCCACAGATAAGGTGATCGTTTGACATTCAAAAGTAAATCAGGGGGGTTTCTTGATGATGTTTGGCCCAATTGCCGGGTCCCGATTATTTGCCGGTCTACTTCACATTCTCTTAAAAACAAATGGCCCTTTTGAAAAATTTTTTTTTAAAATGATCTTTTTGCGGGTTTTGCGGTGGGGACGAAAAAAGACCCAAAGTTTCATGGAAAAACCGTACCCCTATACTCACTTTATTTTTAGAATTTTTCGCTTTGTAAATGGTTTTGAGGTATTTTGTGGAAAACAGTATAATCAGGGTCCTTTGGAACAAAATGTGGTTCTAAGTGGCATTTTCCCTAAAATTTTAACAGTGGTGAGAAGTCTTTTTTAAAATTTTTTTGGGGTCATTGTGTGAGATAGCTATAATCAGGGTCCTTTGGAACGAATGTGGTTCTAAGGGGCATTTCTCCCTCACAATTTTTAACAGTGGCTGGAAAATTTTTTTTTATAATTTTTTTGGGGTCATGTTGCTGTGAGATCAGCTAAAATCTGGTCCTTTGGAACGAATGGGGTTCTAAGTGGATTTCCCCCCAATTTTTAACAGTGGTGGAAGTCTTTTTAAATTTTTTGGTCATGTTCTTTAAAATGCAGCAATACTACGGGGTCCTATTCAAAAAATGGGTTTTTAACAGACATTGTTTTTCACAATTGTAAAAAAGTGGCTCAAGGGTCATGTTTTAAATTTTTTTTGGGGCTTTTGCTGTAAAATGCAGTATACTACAGGTCCTATTGTAAAAAATGTGGTTTTAACAGATATTTGTTTTTTCCAAAATTTTAAAGTTCCCTCAAGGGCATGTTTTGTTTTTTTGGGGCATTTTGCTGTAAAAATACAGTAACAAGCCCTATTCTAAAAAATGGGGTTTTTAATAGACATTTGTTCTTAAAATTTTGTCAAAAGTGGCTAAAGGGTCATTTTTTTAAATTTTTGGGGGGTTTTTTGCTGTAAAATGAGCTAATACAGGTCTAATTGAAAAAAATGTGGTTTCTAACAGATTTGTTTTTCACAATTGTCAAAAGTTGTAAGGGCCTGTTTTATTTTTGGGGGCTTTTCGTGAAATACAGCTATACAAAGGGCCCCTTTTTCTAAAAAAATGTGGTTTTTAATGAATTTGTTCTTCACAATTGACAAAAGGGTAAAGGGTGATGGGCTGTCAAAAACAGGAATGGTAGGACACGTTTAAGGACACATTTGCAAAATGACTTTTTTTTTGCAAATCTTTAAAAGCAGCAATCCCCGTAGTGAGACAAAACCTATTTTAATCAATTAAAAAAGGAAACAAGCCCTGGTGGGATTCCCTCCTATTTAAAAAAGGTGTTTTTTAGAATTAAATCTAAAAAATGGCATGTACAAAAAAAGTGATACAAATATTCCTTGAATTACAAGAGAGGTACAGGGAAAACTTGAACAATGGGATTTCCCCGGAAGGTCAGTCAATGTCCTTTAAACTAAAAAAAGGTGTTTTTTAAAGATCCTTTTCCCGCATTTTTTAAATTTTGGGTCAGAAAGGTTTTAAAGGTAACTGCGGGACAGGACAATTTTATCAATGTCCAGTTCAATAAATGGTGGTTTTAAAAGATAAAAATTTTTCGGGACTTTTTAAAACTGGGGGTCATGCAGGGTTTTGGGGTCATGTGTGGGCCCCGGACATTATAGTCAATTTTGGTTCAACTAAAAGTGGTTCAAAGACTCCTTTTTCTTGCACTTTTTAAACGTGGGCGAAAGGTTTTTAAGGCATATGTGGTACAGAACGGTAAGTCAAGTCCCGTTAAATAAAATGTGGTTCAAAGACTCCTTTTCGGACTTTTTAATCTGTGGGTCAGAGTTTTAATGGTTAACGGGTACAGGACTGTTTTGTCAATGTCTAGTTCAACTAAAAAAAGGTTTTTCAAAGACTCTTTTTTTTCATTTTTAAATTGAGGTCATGCGGTTTGGGGGCTCATGCTGGGGCCCAGGCAGGGATAGTCCTATGCCCGTTCTACAAAATGGGGTTAAAGACTCCTTTTTCCGGCACTTTTTAACTGGGGTCATGCAGGTTTGGGGTCATGCTGGTTTCCCCAGGAAGGGATAGTCAAGCCCCAGTTCAAGTAAAATGATGGTTCAAATATACTGCCTTTGGCACTTTTTAATTTTGGGGTGATGCATTTTTAAGGGTAGGCTTGGTTTGCAAAGGGAAAAAAAATGGTCTGGATTTTTTTTGGGTTTTTATAAATAAGGTGTTGCCAAAGTTTTACAGATCCATTTGACTTTTGTGGATTTTAAAATTTCGTTTTCCCCCCAGCCCTGTTTGGGTGTAAAAATGAAGGTGTTTTTCCTCTCCCATAGTTTTTAAATGGTATCGGCGATAATTGTTAAACTTTCGGAAATCGTCTTGAAATTGCCCAAAATGACTATCGCCCGATGACGATAGTCAACATAACGTCATCATAGTAAATCCTTTTTGGAATGCCAATCCCAGCCCGATTGGATGGGGGCCTCTGACATCCAGAATTCATAAAATACAGAACAGGAATTCTGAGAACTGAGTGGCAAAGCAACCTGTCCATCACCACCAGGGCTGTCATCATTCATCTATTAACTGTTTCAGGGCCCCATACAGCCAAATCAAATGGTTCCTATTTTTTGACATATCAGTGGACCCCTTTTTCATTAGGGCCCCTGACAGGAGCTGCCGTATGCTCTATCGGGCCCCCGCCCCAGCTAATGAAGAAACAGAAACAGAACGGATTGGTGGGTAATATCAATCATCGTCCAGCCAGTACCGATGTAAGGCGGTGTTCAGACTAGTACACAGAAAATAATATATTCAGATACGTCATCATGGCCAAAAGCAGTGTCTGCTATAATTTACAGGCAGAGGACTGCAATGAGGCCTGATCAGGCACAGTCATAACATGAGGTCACCTTGTCGTGGTGGATGGGCTCTCATAACTTTGGTAAAAAATGTGCACTGAAAACCTTAAACTTTTATATACCCAAAAAGTAGCAGAAATGCATTTTAAAGTAGTTCCTATACTTACTTTATCTCTCAGTGCTGCTGATATTTTGTTGTATTTGCATCTAATAGTAGTTACAGTAAGGGTATGTTCACACGGGCACACTTCGGCGTGCATTTCGCCACGTATATACGCTCTAATACGGACGAGAGGCGTGCTGAAATTACGGTAATCCATAGCTCTCATAGAGAACTATGGATTATACTTCGTACCTCTGCGCATACAATACAATTGTATTGTACCCGCGGGGAGATAAGTGACATGTCAATTACTTGAGCCAAATACACGCCACTAGTAATGAATGTCAATGGGGTCGGCGGGCTGCCAGGCTCCCCTCTCCCCCCCGCGCTGTGGGAGTACACGCGTGTTAGCGCAAGCTCCCGAAACACACAATGTACTACGTCGTGTACTGTACTCGTCGCAGCACATCATGTGAACATAGCCTAATGGGATTATCCCGACTCCACAGTAAAGGCCATCTCTATCAGATTTGCATAGAAGTCATTTCCTATTGACTTTGTGGACCAACTCTACAGCAACTTGTATCATCTGTCGGTCTAGGTATCTTCTGTAAAGATATCACAATGCTAATTTTCCAGTCCACGTCCCCCAAACTAGCAATGAACACCTGTTTTTCCCTGTAATAAGCACCTTTCCTCTTAATAATAACTCCTTTTACTTTAGCTATTTGCAGATTTTACAAAAACATGGATGTGTTAATTGAATTTGCATATGAAATGAAGTTTTCCAGAAATCCCATCTTTCATTTGCTTACTATTTATCTTATTTTAATTAAAACCATTTTAATAATAATGGTAAAATTAGGCTCATTAGTAAAATACTAAGTGAACTGTAGGCAGCCGCATTTACTGGAAAGAATAACACTTTCAGCTTGATCTTTTTTTTTTCGGAGAGTGATAGTATTTCTGGTTGATAGTTTGGTTTCTTGTTCAAGTTTTCTTGTTCTCCAATTTTCATAATTAGTGTTGATTGAACCGTTCTAGAAAAGTTAAGTTCTAGTAGAACTTCTCGAATTTTTAAAACTTGAACTGAACCGAATATTTTACTTTTCGATGCAGTTGTAAAGTTCTAGTTCGACACGCCATTTGCGGTTTCATTTTCACCAGCTTCCTGCACTTTTGGCTCCATCCAATCACCTTTCTGCACTTTTGGTGACCATCCAATCACCTTTCCGCACTTTTGGCAGTCATCCAATCAGTGCAGAGCACAGAAGTGTCAAAAACGTCATCGCTGAGGTGTAGGACTCTCATTAGCTGCCAAAATCACATGACCATGTTATTTATATTTCCCTGTATTGCCTTGTGAACGCCATTTTCAGCTCACCCTCTGTACTGTAGAGACTGCTCTTAGTTAGTTAGATAGCATTCTCCTCTCCATAGACAGCAATAGTTAGGGAATTTTGTATTGCTGGCTGCATCTTTCCCAGTCCCAGAAGCTGTTATTTGGTGACATTTTCAGGCTCACATAACGCCTAACTCTCATATTCATGGATATATATTATACAGAGTGTTTGGATTTGCTAAATCATACTCAGTGCCCAAAAGTTCTGTTTTTGCAGTTTTGGGGGGTTCAGTAATTGTATTGCACACCGTCTCCAAATCTCCTATGTGTCAAAAGGGCCTCATCAGGTTGCAGGGCCCCCGTAGCAGCTGCTACCGCTGCCCCTCCTATAGCTACCCCCTTCTTGCAAGCTGTCCTCATCTTCTCAGTTAGCCATTGAAAGGAATGGAGTATTTGAGCCTCTCACTGTTTTTCTGTCACTCTTAGAGCCAAATTTTCTTCACTAAGTTATTCCATGTATCCGGTTTACTGTTATGGATGGTATTTCCAGCTTCTACTCACCTGTATAGGTACAAAAATTACCCAGAATATCTTCTCCCATTTACTTTAATGGGGTTCGAGTTCTAGTTCGAATTGAACCTTGAACCAAACACAATAAAGTTCAAAGTTCTAATAGATCCAGAACATTTTACTGCTCGCTCATCTCCAGTCATTATATAAACTGTACAAGATTGCAGTATAGACTGAGTCATTTACTCACCTGAAAATAGATGCAGGCCTGGACTGCTTATCTACCAAGAGACAATGGTCAATGACACGCTTCGACGTGGCAGGGTTCTTGGCCTGTCTGGCATCAGGACATAGGCCCTCAATTACTAAAATGGTTTTCATGGTAAAGTGGTGGATTTGCTGGGTCATTGCGAGAGATGACTTGAACCACGCCGGGGAGGGGAGTATAAGGAGCCCCCCGGTGTACTCACCAGAGCCCGCCACACGGCAGGATAGATTTGGCTGTGGGGAACTCCCAGGTCACTACCCCTGATGTGGCCACTTGCATTGACAGCCAATGTGCTAATGTTATACCGTGGAAGCAGGCACAGTCATCAGGTCATGGGCTGATGGCAGAAGTAACTGGGTCACAGGCAGAGAGGTTAGGGTATACGGCAGGCAGAGAATAGTCTGCAAACGTAAGCCTATACCAGGAAACACAATAAACAGGGCACAAGGTAATTGCTAGTTGTGGAACAAACTGGCAAGAAAATCAGGGGAAGTGTCCTAATAAAGGAGGAGGTGTGAAATGATTTGGAGTCGTGTACTCTGGCCCTTTAAATCGTATAATTGTATAACAGTGTAAATTTGGTGTGGCCTCGAAATGACTCAACACACAGTCATCAGTCTAAATTGCTGGCAAGAAAAGTGAATACAACCCTAAGTGACAACAAAAGTGAGTACACCCCTAAGTGACAACAAAAGTGAGTACATCCCTAAGTGAAAATGGACAAATTGTGCCCAAAGTGTCAATATTCTGTGGGGCCTCCATTATTTCCCAGCGCTGTCTTAACTCTCTTGGGCAGGGAGGTTACTAGAGCTTCACAGGTTGCAGCCACTGGGATCCTCTTCTCTCCTCCATGACAACATCACGGAGCTGATGGATGTTAGAGACCTTGTGCTCCTCCACCTTCTGTTTGAGGAGGCCCCACAGATGCTCCATAGGGTTTAGGTCTGGAGATGCTTGGCCGGTCCAGCACCTTTACCTTCATTTTCTTTATCAAGACAGTGGTTGTCTTGGAGGTGTTTGGGGTCATTATCATGTTGTATACTGCCCTGATGACACTGAGAGGCTGACCCCCCATCTTTGTTAAATCTGCAGCAATGCTGACAGCACTCATCTTTGGACATGACGCTGACCACGTGCACTCAGCTTCTTTGGTCGACTATGGCGAGGCCTGCTCTGAGTGGAACCTGTCTTGATAAACCGCTGTATGGTCTTGACCACGGCGCTTCAGCTCAGTTTCAGGGTATGACAATCTTCTTATAGCCTCAGCTATCTTTATGTAGAGCAACAATCCTTATCTTTCAGATCCTCAGACAGTTCTTTACCATGAGGCGCCATGTTGAACTTCCAGTGCTCAGTATGAGAGAGTGTGAGAGTGATAACACCAAATTTAACACACCTTCTCCCTATTCACACCTGAGATTTTGTAACACTAATGAGTCACATGACACTGGGGAGCAAAAATGGCAAGTTGGGCACAATTTTTCCATTTTTACTGAGGGGTGTACTCATTTTTGTTACCAGCAGTTTAGACATTGATGTCTGTGTGTTGAGTTTTTTTGAGGGCACACCACATTTATACTGTTATACAAGCTGTACACTGACTACTTTACATTGCATCAAAGTGTCACATCTTCAGTGTTGTCCCATGAAAAGGTATAACACAATAGCTACAAAAATGTGAGAGGTGTACTCACTTTTATGAGATACTGTATATACCGGTCTATCTACTGAGTGAACCTATATATCTACCATATCTACCTACGAAGGATACCTTTATTCCTAGCTACCTACTAATGGGACCTATATACCTACTTACCTCCTGGGGGGACTATATACCTAACTACCTACCTATGGGGAGGTCCTATATATTTACCTCTCGAGGTAACCTATATACTAACCTAGGGCCACATGTATGAAAAAACTGTATAGATCTAAAGCTCACTCTTTTGCCCATAGTAACCTATGGGCAACAAAGTGAGTTTTAGACCTAAACCATTTTCATACATGTGGCTCCTACTGTCCCCCTGTGGGCCAGTCCGAGCCGGCTAGGGCAGCAATCTGAATAGACACCCTGGGTGAAGAATAGTTTAGCTACAATGAATGCCATACACTGGTTTAATACATTTGTATGCCAATCAAATGCCAGACCATCATAATTGAATGCTACACATAAAGATCTGGCTAAACCCAATCTATTAAACAAAGTTTATGCGCGACTTTAATGCAATATCACATTTAAAGCTGAGATTATTACAGGATTTCTCTCCTCAGAAAAGAAATCTTGTTTATTTGAAATGCGTTTATTGGATGATATTACTTTCTTTTTGATGGCTGAAAAGCAATTTGCAAGTGAAATATAACTTCAGGATGAACTGTTAACATCCTGCATATGAATATCTGGAAAACAATTAAAGGTGGAAGGGATGGAGAATAAGAAACACATCCACTGACTCCAATTCATATATTTGTTATCCTGAAAAGTTCTCATTAACGTCTGCAGATGATTAAAAGTTTTCAGCACATTTTCTGCGGCTATAAATATTGGTGTTTTATGGGCGCTCAGTCTATGGAAGCCGCAATGAGAGATTTTGCCATTTAGAATGATGACACAATCAGTCAATTTATTTTTTGGAGAAAAAGAAAAAAAACCATCTTAAATATCCAATATGTAAAACATACAACTGAATAATTGCAAAACAATACAGAGAGATCAGATTATGACAAACCCCAGTCAGTACCTGATCAGTGGGTCCTGCTACTGGGACCAACAGTAGTCAGCTAAAATCTATGAGGGTTACTCTGCAGCGCCTCCACAGGAGAAATGAAGAAGTGCATGCTGTTGTAATGGCGCTGATTGGCACGGACAACAACAGAACTTATTACACAAATGCCATGCAAGTAATACAAATGAATGCAGGGGCATACGCAGACAGTAAGATGGATGATGACTAAGGCATTGAAGACGATAGAAGAGTACACTACTTGAATGCAGAAGCCTCAACCTAACAACTAACTTTCCCTAACTCAGTCCCTAACATTGTCCAAAAACAGTCTGTGTGGATAAGCGCAGTGCACCACCAAAATGGAGGTTAACCACTCCTCCATGCATCCCATCTGTACTGAAGTCACTTTTTCACGGTAGATGCACATTTACAGTTTTCATAAAAAATTTAATCTAAGAACCTCAAATTTTCATGCATCCTAAAGTAGCAGAAATGCTTTGGAAAAAATTCTTATATTCCTTTTGACTGTTTTTTAGTGTTTATAGAGTACTATTGAGATTGTATTGTGTTTGCATTACTATGCTGCCATGTGCACCTATAGTAATTTTTTCAAGATTGTCTTGGAGGTGCTGACCGATTTTTGCTTTCTAGACTGATTGTATGGGGTAGTAAGTAACTAGTCCCTATTTTGGTTGTGCACTCCACCCATCCACACAAACTGTTTTTGGTCTGAGCAGAGTGTGGCTAAGACCTTCTCTCCCTGAAAATAGGGAGGTCTGAACAGGCACCAAGTATGGTCAAATGTCAGGGTATGTTCCTATCTATTTTGAGGTCACCTTGTCGCGGTAGATGGTCATTTACAGTTTTAATCAAAAATGTGCACAAGGAACCTCAAATTTTCATGTATCCTAAAGTAGCAGAAATTCTTTTTGAAAAAATTCCTATATTCCCTTTTACTGTTTTTATGTGTTTATAGAGCGCTGCTGACATTGTGTTTGCATTGCTTTTGCTGCCATTCCAGCAGGCACCTATACTCATTTTTTTTAATTGTCTTGGATATGCTGACCAATTTTTGCTTTTTGGGATTTACAACAGAATATTCAGTGAATGACACTGTACAGTGATTCAAAAGGATTATGGGAAGAGAGCTAAACTCTCCTGTGGCATATACTGGATATAGCAATACTCAAGGGCACATTTTTTATCAAAACGGTAATTGCCCATCTTCCGTGACAAGGAAATCTCAGTACAGATAGGAACATACTCTGACACTTTACCTCAATTAGGGCCACATGTATGAAAACTGCTTAGGTCTAAAACTCACTTTTTTGCCCATAGTAACCTAGACCTAAACAGGTTCATACATGTGGCCCTTAGTGTCTGTTCAGAACTCCCTATTTTCAGGGAGAGAAGATCTTCACCGCACTCCCCTCTGACCAAAAACAGTCTGTGTGGATGAGCGGAGAGCACCACCAAAATGAAGGCTAGCCACTCCTCCATGCATCCCGTCTGTACTGAGGTCACCTTGTCGCGGTACATGTGACTTGAGGATTGCGACATCCAATATATGGCGCAGGAGAGTTTAGTTCTCTACCCATAAGCCTTTTGAAATATTCAAATACCTAGTGGGACTTAAAAAGGAGGTTAAATCCTAACACACCGATATGGTGCCTCTACCTAATGAGATACACTACCATTTCTGAGCCACACTGTAGAGTGAGTAAAGGGGTTTTGCCATGATCTCATTTCATACCTCCTGTATCCAGCTCTTCAGCACTGTTTGCTCAGAAGGGGGCGTGTAGGATTTGTTTGAATTGCATATCATGTGACCCAACAGGATGACATCACCAGGCATTTCCTCTCTATAGTCAAAGAAAGATCTGTTTATGTATAGAGCTGTGAGTAGTTATAATGTAGCTCAGAGGTAAAACTTTTGCCTCCAGGCACAAGGGTCCTCGGTTCAAATCCCTGCAGGAACCAAACCTGTGGATTATATTTCTCTTTATCAATGCACAGACCTCATTGAGGTTTCTTTGTTTATGTATTTGCACTGTTTACTAATTACTAAGCCATACAGAGGGCAGGAGTAGAATGATAGCACCTGGGGTTTGAACACTCAGTAGCTGCCTGAGAGGAGAGGTGATGTCTGCGCATGTCTGACCAGGACTGAGGAGCTCTCATCCCTGGTCGTATCCCCTGGAGACGAGCTGTAAACAATGGATCACTAAAGGAGCAGCTAAGACAAAAACGGTGCAGAATTTTTAATAATGATGAATGGTGAAAATGTTTATTATTTAATTTACAAACTTCCCACGTCAATTTTACTTTGTGGCAAAACCCCTTTAATATACTGTGAACTTCTGCTCCATTGTTTGCTACTTTGTTTCACATGTCTTTCCCGTATTATGTAACAATATTGCCCATTATTATCCATTATTATATAGTAAATGATAAACACCTGTGTCACTCTTTCATCTCCTGTACATTAGACCATTACGTGACTTGTTGCGAACATTTAGTCTCTTGCAGATTAGAAGCCTGAGCATTACATAAATATAGAACAATATTTAAATGAAGAATATCCCATTAACGTCCCATTTATTCCCCTCCAGATCTAATTGCTGTAACATATTTATTGCTGGGGCCTCTGTTGGCGCAGAAGCACCCTAAGGGATTAAATTAGTTTCTACTTGCGGCCTGACCCTTTATATTGTTAAAGATTCCAGGGAAGGTCTAATTAGGTCTAATTTTTGCAGAAAGTGATTTCATTTGTAATATTTCTGGAGATTGTTGCGGTGGGCGCAAAAAAAACTTGCATTTTTCCTTTAAACAAACTGCAATTATAGAGCATTTTCTTTCGTACCTCACCCACACATGCCGCATTAAATTATACCTTTGTAGGTGGAGAAAAGCTCATTCTTTAGAATTCCCATTAATCTCAGCGCACAAATAATTATTTAGGTCTTCTGATATATTTTTCACCTGTAACAAATTAGCAGAAATTGTAGAGAAGAAAACCATCTAAATCAAAACGTATTATTTCATTTCAATATTTGTGGAATATTTGGTTGTCACTCAGTATAATTTGTTGCTGGGATACAGAAGATCAAGTAAACAACTTCATTTCGATGGTTTGTCAACTCTGTGGGAAAAGGGTCAGAGATTTGTGAAGAAACCTTCTCTGGAGGTGAAGCTTTCAACAGGTGGGTGAAGATTCAATTAAAGGGGTTTTGCCACGATGTAGTGTGGACATGGGATCCTGAAAAATGGGTATTTAATCACTTTTCTAAATATATGTCTGTCATGATTGTGCCTGAAACACCCCCGTCTTTTGGCTCTGGTCGCCGGCCACGGCCAGTACGACATAAACCATGGTTTTTGACTTAAGACTACGTTTCTTATCACTAGTGTGAACTGGGTTTATTTTGTGCTAGGTGCTGATTGATTCCTGGCCAACGCCCATGGCCAGGAATCTTCCAGCACACTCGTGGTTAATTTGTGTTCCTTCTTGAGTGACAGCTTTCTTCTCCTATCTGGTCTTTCATTCCTTCTGCCTATTGCTTCAGTTCTACCTTTCATTGGTTCCTTTATAAGGTCTCTGCTTCCTTCCGCCTTTGCCTGCTATTTTGGCTCTTTGCCCTATAGTTCGCCCGCTCTCTTCTGTTGCTTCTGTGATCTCCTGACCTTTCGCTTTGCACGCCGGTTATTCTTTTTGTCTCACAATTCTGTACCACGCTGCCCGTATTGTTGCCGACTTTGGACCGCCCCCAGTTATTCTCTTTGTCTCACGATTCTGTACCTTGCTGCCCGTATTGTTGCCGACTTTTGACCGCCTGACTATGTTTATTGTTCTGTGTCTGTTTGTCCTGTCTGTGTCCCACCTATACCAGTGCAGCCATCAGTCTTCCAGTTGGGGCCGGCCTATTAAGGAGTCGGGTTCCCCAAAAGGCAGGGACAGAGGCTGGGACCATTGTCAGGGCCTCACTTGTCTGTGTCTTTGTGTGTGTCCCTGACAGTCCCTGACAATGTCATTAAAAAAGTGAAGCCTGTGAGAGCTACAGCCTGACTAAGATGCCCTTAGTTTCCTGACTGTTTACATTAGACACGAACAGGAGCTGACAGGAGCTGATCTGGCCGGGCTTGCGTTGTTTGCACTTCTTATCTGATGGCAGGGAACATGAACATGAGCTTTGAAGGGACTTGGGAGACAGATCCTGTATCTTTTGTATAGAGAATCCACTGGTTGTAATGTAATTATCTGAGTAAACATGCAGAGGCTCCCTGCTCCCTTCTCAGCCCCCCTTCCTCTCCCCATGCAGCTGTTTGTGAAGGAATGAAAGAAGGTTGCCTGCTGAACTTACCTTCTCTCCTGAGCAAATAAGAAGGAGAAATAAAAGGCATATAGCTTGTGCACAATGCAGTTCTCCTCTTTGGATTAGCAAAACAATGTTTGCTCAACTACAGAGACTGAGTATCAGAAACGTGCATGGGAGGTGTAGTGATGACATCACAGAGGAGGTACTTGTCTTTTTAGACACAGAAACACAGCGCCCCTTTTTTCAAACCTCAAGAGGGGAGCATCAGCCTGTTAGGTGCTGAAATCACTTCTTGGCAAAACCCCTCTAAGGCTCGGTTCACACTGTGTTCAGGACCTCCATTGAGGGTTTCCATTGAGAAAACTGAAAAAGAGTGCTCTACTGATCCCATGATGGATCCATAAAGAACAACAGCACAAATGTAGTCACTTTTGGACTATATTATGGACTATTGTCTACAAAAAGCAAAACAGAGGCGAACCAGCAAAATAGTATCCAGGATAGCGGAGAAAATAGGAGCAAAAAAACATATCCAGAAATTTATAGAAACAGAGGCATTGAATCAAATGCAGTACATACACCTGCTGACGCATTTCAGATCTGCGATCCTTACTCATAACAATTATTGCTTTTTTGGACAATTTTCAAGCAATTCAAGGGAACACAGGAACTGTACCAATATGATCAGGTGAGCTGTTTTGGCTCTGTATGCAGAAAAAGTTCAAGTTTGAGCAGAACCTCGAACTTTTGTGAGTTCGGTTCGAAGTTCTATTCGAAATCGAACGCCATTAAAGTCAATGGGAAAAGATGTTCTGGTTAATTTTTATACCTATGCAGGTGAGGAGAAGCTGGAATTACCATCCATAACAGTAAACTGGATACGTGGAACAACTTAGTGAAGACTATTTGGTTCTAAGAGTGACAGAAAAAAACTGAGAGGCTAAAATATTATTTCTTTCAAAGGCTAACTGAAAAGATGAGCACAGCTTGCAAGCAGGGGCGTAGCTATAGGAGGTGCAGCGGTAACAGCTGCTATAGGGCCCTGCATCCGAGGGGCCCAAAAGCCCCTTTGACACATAGGAGATTTGGAGACGGTGTGTTATACAATTACTCAACTCCCAAAACTGCAAAAACAGAACTTTTGGGCACTGAGTATGATTTAGCAAATCCAAGCCCTCTGTATAATATATATCCATGTATATGAGAGTTAGACGTTATGTGAGCCTGCAAATGTCGCCAAATAACAGCTTCTGGGTGTGGAAAGATGCAGCCAGCAATACAAAACTCCTTAACTATTGCTGTCTATGGAGAGGAAAATGCTATCTAACTAAGAGCAGTCTGTACAGTACAGAGAGTGAGCTGAAAATGTTTTACAAGGCAATACAGTGCAATACATATAACATGGTCATGTGATTTTAGCAGCCAATGAGAGGCCTACAGCTCTGCAATAACATATTTGACACTTCTCTGTGCTCTGCACCGATTAAATGGCCACCAAAAGTGTACAAAGGTGATTGGATGGCCGCCAAAGGTGTAGAAATGTGATTGGATGGCCGCCAAGAGTGCACAAAGGTGATTGGATGGCCGCCAAAGGTGTAGAAATGGGATTGGATGGCCGCCAAGAGTGCACAAAGGTGATTAGATGGCCGCCAAAGGTGCAGAAAGGTGATTGGATGGCCACCAGAAGTGCAGGAAGCCACTGAAAACTAAACTGAAAATGGCGTGTTGAACTAGAAGTAGAACTTTACTCAAACGAACAGTAATATGTTCGATTCGAGTTCTAAAAATTCAAGAAGTTCTACTAGAACTTAACTTTTCTAGAACAGTTCGATCAACACTAATTATAGACTATGTTTGCACTGTATCCTGAACCTGTTTCTGCAGTCAGCTGAACACAGTGTGAACCCAAGATATTGTTATTATTAACATTGGTCCCTGTCCCTCTTGTGCCTCAACCTATAAATTCGAAATTAACCTTGTGTGTAGAGTGTGGGGAAGAAACCAGAGCAATGAGGAAAACATACAAAATCAATGTAGATGTTGCCCTTGGCTGGATTTGAACCTAGAACCCCATGGCTACAAGGCAATAGTGTTAACCTTAAAGGGGTTGTCCACTTTATAATGTTTTTCTAAATGGTTGTCTCACCATGCTGTTTCACAGAGCCTCAGCCAGCTTCAGACTCACACTTTGTGATCAGGCTGTAGGTGGGTCTACAGTAGTGATTGACATATCAGCTCTGCTATTCCTAGCTGAGCCTGTTACAGTAACATGAGTGTTAGAGGTTTGTAAACTGTAGTGCACATGGCTACAGAGCTCTAAGGGTTTATACTTGTCAATAACGTTAATAAACAAGCTTGTGTGCTACTGATAACATTCGGGAAGGAGTGACTCACCAAGGTAATGGAGAGCAATTGGAGCAAACAGATAAAAGAAAGAGTAGGGAGAGGTGCTCGGTAACTGAGAGAAACTTGCGTACACAAGCATTAGACCACAACTTCTTTATCTCCTGCACCATCCAAAATCAAAACAGCAATATATTTGATAATAGTCTTCATTTACCTTTTCCCACACGTTAAAAGCTAATCATTGTGGTGAGAAAACCCCTTTAACCCTTTCAACCACCCTGGGTACGTCATGGTGGTGGTAAGGAGATGTGTAACAGGATTGCAGCGCGACCCTGTTACACAGCCGCCTGGTGTTAGCAGCTAATTGCAGCTAACATCCGGCGCGTGCATCGCAGTGGGGAGAGGGGGGGCGGGGCGGCGCCGCCCGCCGGCACTGTTTAACCCTTTAGACGTCGCTGCAAAGATGGCCGCGGCGTCTAAGTGAATGAAAAACGTTGCTGTGCACCGTTCTTCAGTCCGATCGGGACATCAGCATCAAGATCGTTGAGTCCTGCTGGGCTAACATGGCAGCTGGGAGCCTTGTGAAGGCTCCGATCGCTGCCATGTTCTCGTTTGCCCCACTTCCGTCCAGAAACAGGAAGTGGGGAAAACGCCATCTTGGCACAGCCTAATGCATTGCATAGACAATGCATTCGGCTGTATTAACGATCGCGCCCCCTAGTGGTGAAGCGACCTAGGGGGACTCAATGTTAAAGTAAAAAAAAAAAGTTTTAAAGTGTAAAAAAAAAGTATTAAAAGTTCAAATCACGCTCCTTTCCCTTTTTTTTTACAAATAAAAACAATAAAATAATAAAAAAGTTTTGGTATCGCCGCATCCGAAAAAGTCAGATTTATAAAAATATTACATCATTTATCCCATACGCTGAACACCGTAGAAAAAAAAAAGTTCCAAACACCAAAATTGCCTTTATTAGGTCATTTCATGTCCTATAAAAATTGGAATAAAAGTGATCAAAAAAGTCGCATGCATCCCAAACTGCTAGCAACAAAAAGTACGCTTCAGCCCACAAAAAAATGCCGCCTCACTGACGACTGTAGGTGTTAGTACAAAAAAGTTATTGGCCGCACAAAATGGCGCCGCCGCAAATTTCAAATATAAAAAATTTTTGGAATTTTTTTACACCACCAAAACATAACGGAAACCCTACATGTTTGGTATTGGCGGATGCGAATCAACCTGTAGAATACAGAGAACACATAATTTTTACTGAAGATTGAACCCCGCAAAAACAAAACTCCTGCAAACATGGCGCAAGTAAATTTTTTTCACATTTTGCCCCACTTAGAATTTTTTTGCCGTTCCCCAGTTTATTCTATATTAATATGAATAACACCACTGGAAAGTATATCTTGTCCTGCAAAAAAAAAAAAACCCTCATAGGTCTATGTAGGTGGAAAAATTAAAAATGTTATGGCTTTTGGAAGGCGAGGAAGAAAAATATGAAGAGTAAAATTATTATTTTTTGTTTGTGTTAAAGGGTTAATGTTTTAATAGTATCTATAGAGTATCATATCATACAGCTTTTTTATATATACAGTTAATAAAAATTCTGCTCCTGTACATTATCATGTGACCACCACACAGTCTGTGACACCTGGTATCCAGTAACGTAGTTATGGGGAGCAACTTCCAGTATACACCTCGCAGCGTCATCAGTACCACACACATGACATGTGACCCTGGTATCCAGGTAACAGTAGTGTATGGAGGAGCAGAACTTCTCCAGTATTACTACCTCCAGCAGTGTCTTATCATGTGACCACCACACAGGTCATGTGACACCTGGAATCCAGGTAACAGAAGTTTATGGATGAGCAGAACTACACCAGTATTACTACCTCCAGCAACATCTTATCATGACACCACAGGCATGTGCCTGGTATCCAGAACAGTAGTGTTGGAGGACAAACTCTCCAGTATTCACCTCCAGCAGCGCTTGTTATGTGAACACACACAGTCATTGACCCTGGTATCCAGTAACAGTATGTATGGAGGAGCAGAACTTCTCCTATACAACCTCCAGCAGCGTTATCATGTGACCACACACAGTCATCTACCCTGGTATCCAGTAACAATAATGTATGGAGGAGCAGAAATTCTCCAGTATTGCTACCTCCAGCGTCTTATCAATGACCACCACACAGATCATGTGACCCTGGTATCCAGTAACAGCAGTGTATGGAGGGCAGAACTTCTCCCAGTATTACCACCTCCAGCACGTCTTATCATGTGACCACCACACAAGTCATGTGACCCTGGAGTCCAGGTAACAGTAGTGTATGGAGGAGCAGAACTTCTCCAATATTACTACCTCCAGCAGCGTCTTATCATGTGACCACCACACAGGTCATGTGACCCTGGTATCCAGGTAACAGTAGTGTATGGAGGAGCAGTTCTCCAGATACCACCTCTCAGCACATCTTATCAGTACCACCACAGGTCATGTGATCCGTATCCAGGTAACAGGATGTATGGAGGAGCAACTTCTCCAGTATTACCACCTCCAGCAACACTTACATGTGACCATACAAAGTCATGTGACCCTGGTATCCAGGTAACAGCAGTTTATGGTGGATCAGAACTTCTCCAGTATTACCACCTCCAGCAGCGTCTTATCATGTGACCACCACACAAGTCATCTGACCCTGGTATCCAGGTAACAATAATATATGGAGGAGCAGAAATTCTCCAATATTACTACCTCCAGCAGTGTCTTATCATGTGACCACCACACAGGTCATGTGACCGGATCCAGGTACACATAATTATGGAGGAGAACTCTCCGTATACACCTCCAGCAGCGTCTATCATTGACCACACACAGCATGTGAACATGTACCAGTACAGTATGTAGGAGGAGCAGAACTTCTCCAGTATTATACCACTCCAGCAGCGTCTTATCATGTGACCACCACACAGTCATGTGACCCTGGTATCCAGGTAACAGTAGTGTATGGAGGAGCAGAACTTCTCCAGTATTACCACCTCCAGCAGTGTCTTATCATGTGACCACCACACAGGTCATGTGACCCTGGTATCCAGGTAACAGTAGTGTCTGGAGGAGCAGACCTTCTCCAATATTACCGCCTCTAGCAGTGTCTTATCATGGTTCCCCAGTATGTCACCGCTCAGCTATACTCAGAACTCCCATTCATTTCTATGGGAGAGTCCCGAACACCTCTTTGTTCAGATCTGGATCTATCAGGCAATGATGGCATATCCTACTGATATTCCATCATTGCCTAAAGTAGGACAACCACTTTAATATAAAGGGCAAGTGTGTGCCACCAATCTGCTTCTTTGCTGATCCAACAACTCCGGTGGCTATTTAAAGGGGCACCTCCTTCATGACCCTGTCTAGCCTATTCCCTAGTAATTACTGCATTGTGATTTTTGTCCTTTGACCTCTCTACGTGTCCACTGCCTGCCCTGACTCTTTGTTTGTCTCTGATCACACTTGAAGTTTTTCTACCTTGAACCATAGCTTGCCTGACTACTCCTTTCGTCTGCTTCCTTGGTGCTGCACTTGGACATCAGCTGTTGCAGTAGGTAACCATGTCTGGGGTGGCGACCAAGGAATCTTCTGCAGTGAATGTAGTGTTGTGGTGAGGATGCAGGTACCCTGGAATGAATCCACTTGGAGATAATCATCTGCTGGATCAGAACACAATATTCCTTGCTTCCATCATGGCATCCTGTAACTCCTCTGCCGCCTCTCCACCCCCTTTAGCTCCGTCCCCTCCTCCCTTAATACATCACTGTTGCTAGGCAGAATAGATTGTGAACCAACCTTAGTGAGAATGCTTATAACAACATCACATCTCTCCCCTTCTCACAAACAAAAACAACATGTAACCACGAAAATGAACAATCAATAAAACGTCCCAATTGACAATAAAGTTTTACTGCAGAACATAATCCCCTAAATGAGGGGGTGGCCTTCGACTCCTTATCGGGTAGCGTGGAGAGTTTGACGAATTCGGCAAATCTTCTGAGGCATCTCCTGTTGTTGCTGAACCACTTGTGTCTGGTAGGATCTCTTCATCATCCACCTCCTCTGTAGTTGCCTCTGGATCATAGCCCCGAAGCTTTTTAAAATGTGACACGTTTCTAGTGACTTGGCGGTCCTGGTGTTGAGCAGTAACCATGGTACCATTGACGTTCGTGACCTGGAAGGGTTCTGGATGATAAGGAAATGATAATTTGTTACTGGGTCTCAGCCTTTTAACAAGAAACCCAATCTCCCACTTCCAGCCGGTGGCTGCGACGACTGCCCTTATTCCGCATATTTCTTTATCCTTTCTTTGGCAGAGGCATCATTGAGAGTCAATGGTGTCTGGACCGAAACTGCCGGATGTCCGAAGTTTAATGCGCAAAGGCCTGTTGAAAAGCGCAGTTGCAGGTGGTATTCCTGTAGTGGAGTGTGGGGTGGCTCTGTACTGTCTAAGGAATCGGTGCAGTTCTTGTTGTAAATCCTTGTGTTCCATGGTGGCAATTCTGAGAGTCTTGTTGATGGATTGCATGAAACGTTCCATTTCGCCATTGGCCTGATGCCAATAAGGAGTCAATTGTCTTTGGTTGAAGCCAAGATAAGTTGCAAACATTTGAAAGTCTGCATTATTCAAAGGGCGGCTCATTAGTCGGTTTTCACCGTTTCAGGTATGCATATGCTGAGCAGATCGTGTCCAGCTTTGGAATAACGGCTCGGACAGAGGTGGTGGAAACTGGTACAATGAGTGGAAACCTAGAAAAATCATCTATGACCACCAGGAAATAGGAATGATCTGGCAAAGTGCAGAAATCGACACTAACAGCAGTCCAAGGACGTTCTGGCAGAGGTGACATTTGCACTGGTGCTCGGCTATGGTCAACTCTAGTTGCTTGACAAGGAATACATGTTTCAATGAGTGCTTCCACTTTTTTGTCTAGTCCTGGAAACCATACTTTCTCTCTAAGCAGTTGCTTTGTTTTTACCACATACCTTGATGAGCCTCATGAGCCAGGTCCAGCACTCTGGCTTGAAGCTCCTGCGGAATGACCAGACGACTGTCACGTAATAGCAACTCTGAATCGGAAACTGAGAGTGAATGTCTTGCATTAAAGAAAGCCTGAAAATTTGCTGTATGATCCTGGGAGTGCAGGCGAGCCTCAGCTAGAAAAGAGCTCCAGTTCTTAGATCGTACAGTGTCGCTAACTAACTGAAGTAGGGGATCAGACTGCACCGCTTGTTTAACTTCCTTCAAAGTCATTGCTCTTGGTACAGAGTGTGCAACAACGAAGTTCACATGCTCCTGCGGCTAAAACAGTTGCCGGCAGGTCACCCTTGGCCGATTGCAGGGAAGGAATGTCTTGAAAAGTAATCTGCAGGGTTCCCAGCACCTGCCTCATATCTCAAATGAAAACGGTAACTTTGTAGACGGAGCAGCCAACGTTCAAGCCGTGGGGGTGGCTTCGAAGAATGTTTATTGAATATAGGAATGAGTGGTTTATGATCACTTATCACTGTGAACCGCCGCCCAAAAAGGTAAAGGTGGAAATGAAGGCATCCCCACACAACAGCAAGGGCTTCCATCTCGTTTGGGAAATAGCGCTGTTCCGGTCTCTGTATAGAGCCTTGCTTGCATAGGAGACTGTAGAAATGCTGCCATTCTTGGAGACCTGAGTTAGAATGGCGCCGAGGCCGACAGGACTGGCATCCACAATCAGCTCTGTAGACTTCAGGGGTCAAAATAGGCCATGACATGTGTCACTAGTTAGACTGTACTTCAGTGTTCAAATGCTGTTTGATGTTCAGCCAGTCCATAACCACGGAGCATCTTTTTTGTAAGGTGTCGTAGGGGTTCAGACACCGTAGCCAGATCAGGTATAAATCGTCCACAGTAAGTAACCAGAACAAGAAAACTCCGAACATCAAATACATTTTGAGGTTGGCTTGCCGAAGTTATGGCAGCTATTTTCTAAAGGGTCTGCTGAAATGCCGTTTGCAGAAAAAATATAGCCAAAAAATTTAACGACTCTTTGTTGAACTCACACTTTGATGTATTTACAGTTAGGTTGTATGTTTGCAGTCTCTAAAATACTTGTTCCAAGTGGTTGTCATGTTCTTCTTGGGTTGTACCAAAGATTAGGATGTCATCACTGTACATTGAGGATTCCAGGTATTCCTGAAAGAACTTGTCTAATAACATTTTGAAATATTTCTGCAGCCGATGAGATTCCAAAGTTTAGTCTTTTAAATCTTCGCAGACCGACATGAGTGCTAAAAGTTGTAATATATCTGGAGTCTGGAATGCAGTTCAAGCTGGTGATAACCTGATTTTAGATCAATTTTTGAAAATATTTTTGCACCAATTAGGTCTGTAAGAATATCATCAATAGTAGGAGTAATGTGCCGTTCTCTTTGAATAGCACGATTGGCATGTCGCATATCCACACATAATCTGATTTTACCAGGTTGCTTAGGTTTAGGGGCTACAACAATTGGTGAGACCCATGGAGTTGGGCCTTCCACCCGTTCAATAACATCGGACGTCTCCTGGTCTTGAAGTTCTTTCTCCACCAGCTTGCGGACATGAAATGGGATGCGCTTGTGCGGTTGAACTGATGGCTGTACAGACTGATCAATATGTAAATTCACTTGAAAGTCTTTCAGTTTACCTAGGCCTTGAAAGAGTTGCGGATAGTGCTGCATAACAGTGTGGACAGAAGAGTTTGTTGCGCTGTTAACCAGTTTCACTAAACCCAGAGATACAGCACTACTGCAGCTGAGAAGGGTGTCTGCAGAGCACTCCACTACATAGAAAGTGTCTGTGATGGATTTCCCATCAGATGTTAGTTCTGACTGAAATTTGCCACAAAGAGGTAAGGCAGTAGCTGACCCATAAGGAAAAATCTTCAGGTTAGTACACTGCAAAGCAGGTCTGCTCTTTAGCTTATTGTAGACAGCATGACTGATAACATTGACAGAGCCCCTGTATCCACCAGTGTCTCCACAGGAGTGCCATTTATTAAGATGACTTGTTTTGGGTTAGTTATTGCACACACACTTTGAGACCCCTCTGCCGTTACTGAGAATAGGTAGGTGCTGCTGGCTCATTGTTAGGTGGCACTGACTGTACTGCCAGCACTTTCCGTGGCATGGAATGCTTGGACGATGGAGAAGATGGTGGTAGAGATCTGCAAACTTTTGCAAAGTGATTTTGCTTCCCACAGTTATGACAAGCTACTCCCCTTGCTGGGCAGGATTTCTGGTGAGGATAAGAACCTCCACAGTTGTAGCAGGTTGCAGGTTGTGTGTAAGGCACATGTGGCTTCTGAGTGAGCTTTGCTACAGAAGATGGCTGCTCTGGCGTACAGTCTATGTTCTCTATGAGTTTAGCTTGATTCTCGGCTGCAGCATTGATACGGGCTGTGTCCAGCAGCCTTGCCAAAGTCATTGTGGGATCTCTGAGTGCTTGTCTCCTTAACTTAGATGACACGCATCCTTGTATGATTTGCATTTGAATCTCCATGTCAGTGTCTGCAAATTCACAGTACGCTGCAAGTTGTCTTAAGCGGACATGATATTCATCAATGCTTTCTGTTGCCGACTGCTTTGTCTGTCTAAACTTGAAAATTTCAAAAGCAGCATTTATATGTGGAGAGAAGTGCTTGGTTAATGCTGCTTTGCATACCTCATAGTCACTGTCTTCCCCAGTGTTAGGCAGAGTTGTGAAGATATCATACACCTCCTCCCCCGCATAGTGTAATAACATTGCTTTCTTTCTTGCATTGTCAGTAATGTTCATTGCTTGTAGGAATATCTCAAAGCGTTTTAGCCATTTATTCCAACAGGCTGCCAGTTAGCTTGGGCTGGTGCACCTCAAATGCACTGAAGGAGGGTAAGCAGGCCATGGCTGGTGCTAGTGTTGCAATCTTGTACACAGTTTGCTGTCTTGCTGAAATACCTTTAGCTGATGATGTTTAATCCTCGTCGCCAGTTGTAGTGTTGTGGTGAGGATGCAGGTACCCTGGAATGAATCCACTTGGAGATAATCATCTGCTGGATCAGAACACTTTATTCCTTGCTTCCATCATGGCATCCTGTATCTCCTCTGCAGCATCTCCACCCCCTTTAGCTCCGTCCCCTCCTCCCTTAATACCTCACTGTTGCTAGGAAGAATAGATTGTGAACCAACCTTAGTGAGAATGCTTATAACAACATCACAGTGAAGACCTAGGGCCACATGTATAAACCTCTTAGGTCTAAAAATCACTTTTTTGCCCATAGCGTACTAAGGGCAATAGAGTGATTTAGACCAAAACAGGTTCATACATGTTGCCCCAAATTCCTGCATTGAGGCTAAAGGGTGAAAAGCTGGAGCCCCCTTAAACTCTACTGCTCAGCAATGTCCAACGCTCAAACTTGATTGCAACCCAAATGATCAACCATTCATCCTAGGTGAGCCGTGTCTACTGATCATGCTCTTCCATGGACAGACGGTATGCTATAGCTGCGATCTATAATTTCCATCTGAAGAAACTCTTATCTTAGGTCTAAGAATATAATCACTGGAAAGTAACGACTGCCTAATAATCCTGACTATCCGAAATATTTTATGAACCTGCCACTTACTGCAGAACCTCACAAATGAAAGAAATAAACCATGCCAATTTGCATTAATGGAAATGTAGTTCAATTTCCTAATACTTTTGCTGCTCTAGTGAAAAAAGGCAAAAAATAAAGACCCAACGGCCTGAACTCAAAATCTGACTGCTGGAAAGCAATAATAGCTCAAACAAGCACAACACAGACACCCTGAGGTTCATACATATAAAATATAATTGGGCTCACACTCTATCCTCCGGGAGACATTGAACACAGAGTGAAATAAATTATAGCCCAGATTACTTAGGAAATATGATAAAACAGCAGCGCGTAAGTAAATATAACTCTGTAACCTCAGGCTACTATCTGGCTTGTATCTATTCCTATTTAAATATATATCTATAGCTAATTACTATGCTTTCTAGCGTGCAAACTATTGATCTATGTATTCACCAAACATGAGATAGATATGAGATCAATAGATAGATTATGAGATAGATAGATAAATAAATAGATATGGGATAGATATGAGATAGATAGATAGATAGATAAATAGATAGATAGATAGATAGATATGGGATAGATAGATAGATAGATAGATAGATAGATAGATATGGGATAGATAGATATATAGATAGGAGATAGATAGACAGAAAGATAGATATGAGATAGATAAATAGTTATCAGATAAACAAATATATATTGTTACGCCTCACTTGTGTCCGGACGCCATCTTCATCATCCCGGGGGTTTTAACTCATGGATCACCCCCTGGGTAGACAGAGTGACACCAATATAACTTCTCTTCAAACTGGCCTCAGCCAGCTTTATTTGTCCAACACAGCATTACAAACAAAACTTACCAAATAAACCCTTGGCCGTCTAGCCACTCACTACACATATAAACAGTCCCTGTCTATCTGTGGCCGCGTACCACGACACACTTGTACCCAGCTTCCTGCTGGGTTCTGGTTCCTCCTAAGCCTCTGGGGGCCAGAGCCTCTTTCCAGCTCCAATGCCACTCCAAACTGCAGGTAGCAGATCACGCCCCCTGATTAGCTGGAGGTAAAGGTTTTTTATAGACCTGGTAAAACCCGGACGTGGAACGTGGGAACAGCAACCCACCCAACTGCAGCTGTTCCGAGAAAAGCCAGCCCATAATGGCTGGGCATCAGCCACAGTACACATAGGTGCCAGCAACATAGTGTTTCTGACAGACAACCACTGGCTTCCCCCACCGAGACAGAGCCCTCGGTGGCATGTTTCTACCAGGTCTCCTGATGTACGCCACCTGGTGGCAGCACCATGTGACCACATCGAAAAGGGTGAGATAACATTCTGTGCCGTGATATCACAGTGCAATATCTGTTCTGTTTAGTTCCGCTACATCTGTAGGTATCTATCAATATATCTATCCATCTATCTAAGTATCTATCTATCTGTCTATCTATCTATCTATGTCATAAAACATAGATAAACATATATAGATATTGAATAGATAGATAGGTAGATAGATATTTAGATAGATATATTGATAGATACCTACAGATGTAGCAGAACTAAACAGAAAAGATATTGCACCATGATATCACGGCACAGAGTCATCTCACCTTTTTCGATGCTTTTCAATGGCCTTTGTTTACAGATCAGAGCAGATAGCTCAAAAAGCCATGATATCACAGTCAAGCTGTACTCTGCTACATCTGAAGATATAAGACAGATATAAAGATAGATATGAGATATATATATATATATAATATATATATATATATATATATATATATATATATATATATATATATATATATATATATATATATATATATATATATATATATATATATACAGTATATACAGTATATACAGTATACAGTTAAAACCAGAAGTTTCCATGCACTATTTAAAAACCCCATCTGCAGGTTTTTCTCGCTATCTGACATAAAATCAGAATAAACATTTCCCGTTTTAGGTCAATTAGGAGCCAAAATTATTTCTAACACATTTCCATACATTTCATTCACATTTGGTAGAATAGCCCTTAAATTGTAGGACTTGGGTCAAACGTTCTGGATCCTTCCACAAGCTTCTCACAATAGTTGGTAGGAATTCTGGCCCATTCCTTGTGACAGAACTGGTATAACTGAGCCATGTTTGGAGGTCTCCTTGCTCACACCTACCTTTTTTGCTTTGCCCATACATTTTCCATTGGATTGAGATCAGGATTTTGTGATTGACTTGTAATCCTTAAGCCCCTTTGTAACCATTTTGGCAGCAGCTTTGGGTCATTGTCCATTTGTAAGACCTATTTCCGCATAAGCTTTAACTTCCTGGCTGATGTCTTGAGATGTTGATTCAGAATTGCCACATAATCTTCGTTCCACATGATGCCATCTATTTTGTGAAGTACACCAGTCCCTCCTGTAGCAAAACAACTCCCCAACATGATGCTGCCACCCCCGTGTTTCACAGTTGGGATGTTGTTCTTAGGCTTCCAAGCGTCTCCCCTTTTCCTCTAAACGTAACGATGGTCACTATGGCCAAACAGTTAAATTTTAGTTTTGTAAGACCACAGGACAAAATGTAGGTCTTTGTTGCTATGCATTTGCAAACATTAATCTGGATTTTATATGTTTATTTTGGAGTAATGGCTTCTTCCTGGCAGAGCGGCCTTTCAGCCCATGTTGATACAAGACTTGTTTCACTGTGGATAATGACACAGCCTCACCAGCTTCACTTTGCTTTTGTTCTTGGGGTGATATGCGCATGTTGGACCAAAGCACGTTCATCTCTGAGACACAGAACCCATCTCCTTCGTGAGCGGTATGATGGCCGGACATTCCCATCTTGTTTGTACTTGGGTATAATTGTTTGTACAGATGAACGAACACCTTCAGATATCTGGAAATTGCACCCAAGGACTTGTGCAAGTCCACAATTCTCTTCCTGATATCTTGGCTGATTTCTTTAGACTTTCCATGATGTTACACACAGAAGCAGTATGTTTCTGGTGTGAAATTTCCAGATACCTGAAGATACATCCATAGCTGTGTCTCTAATTAACTCAGATGTTGCTTATAAATAGTGTTGAGCGATTACGTTGGCCATTGACATCGGTCGATGGTCGATAGTCAACCATCATCGACAAAATAGTCGATGGTCGATGGTAGATTATGATCGATGACCATTAAAGTCTATGGGAGAGGAACAACACCTTCATTCTTACACCCAAACAAGGCTGGAGAAGCTGAAATTAACATCCACAACAGTCAAATGGATACGTGCTACATCTTAGGCAACACACTTAGGTTATAAAAGTCACAGAAAAAAACTCACACACAATTCACTATCCCTGTCTTGCACCACAGCATGACCCTTAAACCTGCATCACCCACAAATTAAAAAGTGCCAGAAGGCAGTATGATTTGAACCATCATTTTACTTGAACTGGACATTGAATATCCCTGTCCTGGAACGCAGCATGAGCCCCAAACCTGCATGACCCCCAGATTTAAAAGTGCCGGAAAAAGGAGTCTTTCAACCACGATTTTAGTTGAACTGGACATTGACTATACCTGTCCTGTACCACAGTATGACCATTAAACCTATCTGACCCACAGATTAAAAAGTGCCTGAATAAAGTAGTCTTTCAACCACCATTTTAGTTTAACTGGACATTGACCATCCCTGTCCTGGGCCACAGCATGAGCCCCAAACCTGCATCACCCCAGATTAAAAAGTGCCGGAAAAAGGAGTCTTTCAACCACCATTTTAGTTTCACTGGACATATACTGTCCCTGTCCTGGGTAGCGCTTGCCCCTCCGTATGAGTGCGGACCAATTGAGCTTCACTTGGAAATACTGGTGGTTAACGCTCCTGTTACACCCAGGTGCCCTTTTTCTTGGCATTCTTTTTCTCATTTTACTCAACGTGCTGGAGGAAATTGTCTCTGTACTTTGTTCTCTGTCCGTGCTCCATACTCCATGTCCTCTGAATAACCTACATTTGGTCAAGTTTTCCTGTACCTCCCTTGTACAATTCAGAGGAATTTTTTTACCAGCTATTTTGTACATGCAAGTTTTTTAGTACTTTAATTCTAGAAAACACATTTTTAAAATAGGATGGAATCCCACCATGTCTTTGTTTCTCTTTTTTAATTGTATTAAATGGGTTGTCTCAATACAGGGATTGATAGCTATGTTAAAGATCTTGCAAAAACAAGTCATTTTGCAATATGTGTCCATTAACAGTGTCCTACTTATTCCTGTTTCTGACAGCACCATCACCCTTGAGCCACTCTTGACAATTGTGAAGAACAAATGTCTGTTAGAAACAACATTTTTTTATAATAGGACCTGTAGTATAGCTGCATGTCACAGCAAAATGCCCCCAAAAATTCAAAGCATGACCCTTGAGCCACTTTGGACAATTGTGAAGAACAAATGTCTGTTAGAAACAACATTTTTTTTATAATAGGACCTGTAGTATTGCTGCATTTCAAAGCAGCATGACCCAAAAAATTATAAAAATGACTTCTCAGCCACTGTTAAAAATTGTGAGGGAGAAATGCCACTTAGAAGCCACATTTCTGTTCCAAAGGACCATGATTATAGCTGTATCTCACAGCAACATGACCCCAAAAAATTATAAATATGACTTCTCAGCCACTATTAAAAATTGTGAGGGAGAAATGCCACTTAAAAGCCACATTTCTGTTCCAAAGGACCATAATTATAGCTGTATCTCACAGCAACATGACCTCAAAACCATTGACAATGCGAAAACTTCTAAAGATAAAGTGAGTAAATGGAATACGGTGTTGTCATGAAACCTTGGTGTCTTTTACAGTCTCCTCACAGCAAAACCAGCAAAATGAACTGTTGGGAAAAGAGAATAAAAATTGCAGTAAGAAATGATCATTTTAAAAAACATTTTTCAAGAGGACCATTTCTTTTGGAAGAGGAATGTGAAGTAGACCGGCAACTAATCGGTGACCTCGGCAATTGGGGCCACAACATCATCAGAGATCCATGCCTGATTCATCTTGATGAAAGTCAAACGATCCACATTATCTGTGGAAAGCCGGATGCGTTTGTCTGTAATGACTCCTCCAGCTGTGCTGAAGGTCCGCTCAGATATGACGCTGGCTGCTGGGCAGGACAACACCTCTATGGCGTGACGAGCCAGCTCGGGCCATTCGTCCATTTTGGATACCCAGAAGTCTATTGGGTCCGGAACACATCCAAAAACATCGGTGTTGAGACGCAGATAGTCGTGCACCATGATCTTAAGCTGGTCTCTGTGTGTTGGATGTGTGCCCTGCATTGCATGTGTTGGTGAGGTGGTAAATAAAGATTGCCAGAGGTCACCCATTAGGCTTCTGCCACCTTGCCTGCTGCTGCTGCTGCCGCTACGGCTACTTGGCACTCTACTGCTGTCACGTCGCTGATGTTGTTCCACCGTGACATTTGGGGAACGTGAAGCAGACGCAACAGATGTCTCCAGTTGATCAATCAGCAAGGTCTCCATTTCCTGCATTTTACTCTCTATTTGGGTGGGTGGAAGGAAAGTGCTGAGTTTTGTTTTGTACCGGGGATCCAGGAGGGTGGCCACCCAGTAACTGTTGTTCATTTTGATGGCCTTAATGCGAGGATCATGTTGGAGGAAATGGAGCATCCAAGCACTCATGTGAGAGATGGAGCCTTGATTTCCCAAGCCTCTGGGTCGAGGGGCACTAGCAAACTGATCTTCCTCATCTTCCTCCTCCGCCTCAAATTCGCGCCAACCTCTTTCCAAGGCAGGGACGTCGGTAACATCGGTGTCCAGGAATACCTCATCCTCCTCCTCCGCTGCCTCCGGCACAGCTTCAACACAGCCCTGACTTGCCTGAGATGATGCACCCTGAGAGCATATGCGCCACATTGCACTAGCCCTGGATCGTGAACCACTGCCTAATGAAGACCGATGAAATTGTGAAACTGTCGGGCCTTGTGGATTTGACGGAGAGAAAGGCTCCGTGTCTGCATCTGTGTCCGTCTCCTCCTCCGTCGCTGGCGGGACCTGATGTTTCAGAGTGTCCAACGATCGTTCCAGAACTAAGATCACCACAATGCTCATGCTGACAAGGGCATCGTCTGCACTGACCATTTTGGTGGCTTCTTCAAAACTGGCAAGGATGGTGCAGAGCTCTTTCACCTGCCTCCACTCTCGGTGGCTCAACACCCCGAGGTCCGCACCGCTGCTTGTCAGGCCATGTGTCACTTCGTACTGCGTAATGGCATTGCGCTGCTGCCACAATCGCTGGAGCATGTGGAGGGTGGAATTCCAGCGTGTTGCCACGTCAACAATGAGACTGTTGACGGGGAGGCTGAGCTGACGCTGCAACGCAGCCAGGCGGGACGAAGCAGGGTGCGAACGGCGGAAGTGCGAACTCAGACCTCGAGCCTTCTTCAGCAGGCAGTCCAGAACCGGGTAGCTCTTTAGAAATTTCTGGACGACAAGGTTCATGACATGTGCCAGGCAAGGGATGTGCTCCAGCCTACCGATCTTAAGGGCGGCCAGCAGATTTCGCCCGTTATCGCACACCACCTTTTATCAAATATTCTTAATATATATATATACTAGATAATTTACAGCACTCACCTTATGGGTCAGGCCGTTGGATAGTGATATGCAATATAGTTTAGATGATTTCTATATAGTTCACTCCTATGCAGGAATTATTGGTTGAGACTGTTGGATTAAATAATTGGCAACAGACAATGACATTTACAAAGATATTCCCATTGATAGCATTTAGGAAAGTATTTGGTTTCTGAAACAAAGTAGCGCTAAGTTTATAAACAGGCTCTAGGAGCAATATAAGTTCAGCATCTATTTGAGAAATGTATACGATTGACAACGGATACATGCTAGGCTACTCAGTGTTAGGCACATATGTAAAGTAGGAGGGGGTTCGGTGCAGATATCACTGAAATTCCTTTTGAGTGTTTTGTATACAACTGTTTTGTTGTTCATTGTTATTTCTGACACGTTCTAAATGTGAAAGTCATCATGTGATTGGCTGGACAATACACCAATCAATTATGTAAATGGTATCATTATAAAAGCCCGCCAGAAGGGTGATTCAGATGGTTACTTCTGATGGAGCGTGGGTATGCCACGAGAAACGCGTCAAGTCCTTTGTACATTGTTTTTATGAGAGTTATCTCTCTTTTTTAAAAAAAATAAACACCCTGAAAAGGATCAGTGTTTTTTATCGCATTTTCCTCAAAGAGCGCTGAAATTCCGTATTTTTGCTTTTATTTCTAATTTTTACCGTGAGCATACGCTGCACACGGATACCTGGCTGCCTGAGACGAGGAGGTTACTAAGGAGATATTATACGTGTTTGAGAGTTGTGCCTCATTTATCTGCACAACTTTCAGAGGTGAGCACAACCAATATATATACTAATACTCCGACAGTGTGTACATACTTCACGATTGTGCGCTTTCTCCTTTTTCTTCCCTATATCTAGATAGATGGATAGATATGAGATAGATAGATATGAGATAGATAGATATGAGATAGATAGATAGATATATATAGATAGATAGATAGATAGGTAGTTAGATATATATGAGATAGATATGAGATAGATAGATAGATAGATAGATAGATAGATTGATAGATAGGAGATAGATAGATAGATAGATAGATATGAGATAGATAGATGGGTAGATAAATAGATAGATGTGAGAGAGATAGATAGATAGATATGATAGATAGATGTGAGATAGATAATACATACTATAAATAGGTCCAATAATAATATTTCATCAATGTCTCTTCTCTTTTTCAGATAAATAGTGTTTGTGACAAATCAGGTGTTCATCACTTCAGGCTTAATATGTAGCGCATGTTATCGTTTGCGCACCTTCCTATTATTGTCCCCAGGGATAATTAGAAAATTATATTGCTGGCTCTTGCCATCTGTATTAAAATAAAATAACGCTGGCTTATTTACAAAATCCAAAAATTACATAGCCGACCCAAGGAGACGATGGCACCTCTGCTGTGATAAATAGTAACAGATGAGCAAACAGTTTTGCCAATTTTGTGGCAAATTAATAACAAATCTGATGTTTCCCTAGAACAGAGATGAAAAACTCAAGTACACAGTGGCCAAAATTAAAAACTTGGACCAAGTCGCGGACTTACCTTGATATTTATTGAGAAAATGATTCCAATGAAGTTTTCCCTTCTCATCTGATATAATAATTAAGCTTTTCATAAGGAAACTGCTGCTCATCCCCTTCTGTGTGGCTGTGGCAGGACAGAGCCTTGTCTTTTCCCTCAACTGCTTTTCTCACCCACTGCCATATGTCCTATGATATAAGGGCCAGAGACACAGTCCTGTACCCACTTTATTTGCACTAACCGCAGTCAGCTAACTCATTGTGTCCTGTGGTCTTCACAGTGCTTCTTATCTGCTGCACGGCACTGGAGTACCCTGCTACCTGCAGAGATGTTGCGGCTGGGAACTCGGCCCACTATCTTGAGTTGTTTCTTCTGCCTCATGCTTCCGTTTCTGCCTTATGCAGGGGGAAATGACTTAGTGCAGTGTAATAACAGTTCCTGGCTTCTTCCTCTCCTCCTCTGTAAACGTGGCCGTTACTCATGGCCCAAATAAAATTACACTGCAGCCCAGATTTGGCCTGCGGGCCTGAGTTTGACACCCCTGCCCTAGAAACATCTCCATATTAAGTTGTGTTCAGATCTATATTAGAGGTTTCAGTTGGAGCCTTGGTCACAGATTCCACTATGTTTTGTAGAAAAACTAGTACTGCCCACAGTGTGTGTAAAAACAAAGGACACCTCAGCAGAAACAGTGGGATCATTGAATGCTCTAAGTATCTGTTGTCATTGGATCTGGAACTGGATTCCATTGTAAATTGAAACCTTAATGCAGAGATCAACTGAATCTTTTATGACCCAAGTCCATGGCGGAATAATCTCCAAAAAAATGGGAATCTCGCAAGAGAACAAGGAGTGACTTTTGATCACTATATTTACTATTTTGCCATAGGCAAACTTAAACTCTATCAGCTCTCTATCTATAAAACACTAAAACGTAACTTTTATTATGTATAACTCTTTACCTCTATACACACTATTTAAAAACCTGATTTCTAACCTCACCATTTAACCCTTTCTACTTCTGAAGGAGGAATAGCTCGTTTTCTATTATCAAGTCTGGTGGAACCCCACCTACCAACAGGAAAGCCTTATATATATACAGCAATTTACTAACTCCAGTAAGGGATCCCAAGCCTCCTACTTGGGCAGTCGTCCCTAATCTAATGGACACAAAACAACTAAGGCCCCCTTGTGACACCCTCTGCAGCGGGTGACACTTGTAGACAGAGGTGAGAGATCACAATTTAAAATGTCATGACTGACCTCCCCAACATGTTTTACCAGCTAAACTGGCTTCATCAGGGGTTAGAGGACTGGACCTCTAACCCCTGATGAAGGCAGTTTAGCTGGTAAAACATTTTGGGGCCTGGACCTCTAACCCCTGATGAAGCCAGTTTTCTTCCCAAAATGTTTCACCAGCTAAACTGGCTTCATCAGGGGTTAGAGGTCCAGTATGATGAAGGTCCAAACTGATGAAGCCAGTTTAGCTGGTGAAACATGTTGGGGAGGTCAGGCATGACGTTTTAAATTGTGATTTCTCACCTCTGTCTACAAGTGTCACCCGCTGCAGAGGGAGTCACAAGGGGGCCTTATTTGTTCTGTGTCCATTAGATTAGGGACGACTGCCCGAGTAGGAGGCTTGGGATCCCTTACTGGAGTTAGTAAATTATTGTATATATAAGGCTTTCCTGTTGGTAGGTGGGGTTTCACCAGACTTGATAATAGAAAAGGAGCTATTCCTTCCTTCAGAAGTAGAAAGGGTTAAATGGTGAGGTTAGAAATCAGGTTTTTAAATAGTGTGTATAGAGGTTAAGAGATATACATAATAAAAGTTACGTTTTAGTGTTTTATAGATAGAGAACTGAGAGAGTTGAAGTTTGCCTATTGCAAAATAGTAAATATAGAAATTCCATGGTGGAACACATTTTTTTCCCTCAAATATGCCAATAGCCTCTGACTTAACATGGTTGCTCACATAGATACAGTATGGGCCAATATCATAGGCATTAATGAGGTAACTAAAAGCTCCTGGTCACAGACACAAAATATGTGACAGTGCACCTAACTATTCATAGGAATGGTTAGTGCTGCACATTTCAAATTTGGGCCTATGTTAAGCACTTCAAGCTGGGAATGATTGAGTAGAATGTTTCCTAAAATTGCTAAAAAATGGACCCTAAATCTAAATTGGATTTGAGATTTGGGTGCGGTTTTTAAGGGTTTTGAGGGGTTAGTTTATCTTTGAACATTGCTCCAGGTGCTGCTTCCTTCCCACCATGGCCGAAATTCTTGTGCAACATCCAATGTCACTATAAGGGACCTCAGTATTTCCAGGGACAGACAGACAGTGCGCCCTAGAGCTAAGTCCCCAAAGGCTGTCCCTGTCTGCTTGCCGGCCCAACCGTAAGCGGTTGATGACAACTGGGTGGAAGTCCTCACCCTGAGGTAATGCAAATACCAAACAGAAAAACACAACAGCAGGGCAGTCAGCAGAAATGGGTCAGAGCCAGGAAGTGCAAACAGTACCAAAATGACAAGCATAAAACATAGGTCAAGAGGCAGAAGGTCAGAAATCCAAGAGAACCAAAACGTATACAAAGATCACCAGCTCAAGCAAAGACTATCACCAGCAAGGAACTCAAGGCATAAGGGATCTATAACAGGAAGTCAGAGACCCAGTCCTGAGAGTGATTGGTCCTGCTCTCTGACATCCAGAACACAGCCTGATTGGTGCAGACGGCTGCCCATCACACTTCTTTAAAAACCTCTGCCACTAAGCAGCAGCAGCAGATGGGTGTGACATGGAACCTGTCAATCTTAATCAGCAGAACGGTTCAGACTGAGAAACACAGAAAATAGTAAATAGTCCCAAAATCATGGCCAGAAGCGCATCCTCCGCCATACCTTCTGGATAGAATACTGCGCAGAGGCCCGAACAGGCGCTGTCATGAAAGTCACTTCCAGTTTCCTTAGGTTACCATTATTTTTTGGGAAAAAGAATGCAAGTTGGAACTGAAGCATAATGTTAGTTCTGATTTCATGGCACAAAACATTGGTAGAGTATGTAATGAGCCTCTCGAGGCAAATCATGCATGGAGGTGCATAGCTTATCATTTCAAGTATATGAAACGCGCCTAACACATATACACTTGTAATGATGTGCTATGAGCCTTAATAGGCGCACACCATTATGGAGGCGCACAGCGCATCATTTTTAGGCGCATTACAATGTGTTGGTCCCGGCATATAATGCGCCTAGTTTTGGTGTACGACAGTTCATTTACATCCAAAATATGGCGTCAAAAGCGGTTTTAGTGCAATATAGACCAAAAAACTGGTGTTGGCGTGTTGGGAAATGTCGTCCTTAGTGTATCATAATAACCAGCAGGGATGTATCATGATGGGAGTGAAAAGTTATCAATTAATCCCGGAAGTTATTCAAGAATATATAAAATGCAAATCCAGATTAATATCAAAATGCAAACAAGGGAGATAATGAAGTCAACAATCATTAACCCCTTAACCACCTTGGACATAAGCTTACGTCCAGAAAATCGTGCAATCTCTAAGACAGATTTTGCACGATCGCTGTGGTATGTCAGCTGTATATTATAGCTGGAGTCCTGTAGCATCAGCCCCAACCAGGGTGGGGGATTAACCCCTTGGTTGCCACGATCTAGCAATTGCAACAGCTAAGTGAGTTACAGAAGGAGCGAGCTCCTTCTGTGGTCAGTCGGTGCAACAGCCGCACGATCTGCCACAGTTCTGCTCTGTACTGATCTCTATAGTATCAATGATTTGAAGATCACTGATACAAGTCCTCTATGGGGAACAGTAAAAAAAGTAAAACGCAAACAAGAAAAATAAAATAAAAGCAAGTACACTGCCCTTTTCCCTTTAAAAATAAAATAAGTAAAGAACACATATTTGGTATCGCCGTATACATAAATACCTACCATATAAATTTGTCAGGTTAATTAACCCGAACGGTAAACGCCATAGAAACAACAAAACGAAAAAAAAATCACAGATTTTTGTTCATCCCACAGCACATAAAATGGAATAAAAAGCGATCAAAAACAGTGGTTTCCTGGCCTGCCCCTAAAGTAGGCAGCTCAAATCTAGCGGTTACTTGACGATGAGTTAAGCACAAGGTCCTGCCATCTTAGGCCAACTTAGTTCTGTTCTGATATAGTTGGAGTTGTTTGCTGTTAATTCTGCAGCATAAAGTGCGGGTTGGCACAATTGCCGGCAGTGGAGCAGAGGCAGGTTACCATCAGTAGCAACAGCCCTTAAAGGGGTTGTCTCGCTACAATGATTCGGTTTTAATTAAAAGATCTTTAAAAAACAAGCAGCTTTGCAATATATGTTCATTACAAATGTCCTACTGATTTTGAGTTAGCCCTGTTAGTAGGAGTACATCAGCTTCTCAAGCCTCTATAGCAGCCGACCTGTTGATCCTTCTCTTACTGGCTGTCAGGTCTGAATGACTCATCACCTTTGAAGACAGGTCGGAGCAGAGAGCCCCTCCTGCACAGAATGCTTCTGTAGTGGAGGGAGGGGGAGGGAGGACTCTGGCGTCTGTGTCCATGCTGCCTGGATTAACCCTGTGTGTGCCTGCTTCCTCCTGTTCTCTATACAGATTGACCAGAGATTAGGCTGATCAATAGATGTGACAGCAGTGACCCTGTGTGTTACTATAATCATGATGTGTCTGTGGAACTGTCACTATACTAATACTATACAGATCAGGCATGTGAATACTTCATGGTGTGCTGTACTAGTGACACATAGTAACACTTCCCAGCTGCCCTGTGTCTGTTCTGAGTGGTTTTGTTGTTTCTGTAGATGTGGATACTTTTTAGCTAAGCAGGGGATATAGGAACACATGCATCCCCTCTGCTATTAGCATACACAGCAACTTCACAGACCTCTCTACACTCATAGATCAGCCCTCTCCTGCAACAGACCTAGGCAGGCACACACAGGGTTAACTCTGGCAGCAAACCCCCCTCCCCCTTGCTGTATAGAAGTTACAGAGCTGCCTGTGTGCTGAGGGGAGGGGGGAAGAGGGAGCAGAAGAGACAGACCAAGAAGCACGCCCCTGAATTCAACTATTAGGCTCACTGACAGGCTGAAAGCTTGTAATGAGACAACTCCTTTAAGGAAGAGTTAGTTTCAGTTCCTTGAAAGACAAAGAGACAGGGCAAGAATGAAACATAGAGAAAGACAGAGAGAGACTACAGGTCCTGAATTTCCTGGGGTAACGTATTCCCAGGCCTTAGTGCTGGGCAGATAAGATCACCTGATAGAATGGATAGGTAAGCCACTACACATCCCAGCACACCACCAGTAGGGCAAAAAAAACTCAAGATCACACTACACACCTGCCATCTAGCACCTACACCTGGCACTTTACAGACAAACCTGGCGACCTCAATCCTTTCACTTGCAAAATCAACTTAAAGGGCTGTTCCCACCATATATTTGCATATTGATAGGATATGCCATAACAGAGTGATAAGTGCGGGTCCCACCTCCAGGATCCACATCTATCCTGGAAACAAGACACCAAAATTGTTGGCTCAGAATTTATGCCAGGTCACTTTTGCACGTGACTTTCCATTCAGTCCGTGGCCAGAGCCGGGCACAGAGTGGGGTGAGGAAGGGCTGGAAAGTTTCCAGTGCAGGGCATGCTGGGAGCAGGAATAAGTCGCACACAGCACACCACAGTGAGTCCAACCCAATTTTTGGTCTAAGTTGGGGTACTTGTTGTATCTTTAAGGAATACTAAATGTTGTGTTGGGTTTGTTTGGGATTTTGTTCTTTTCCCTTTGTCATAGCGGCCTTTTTTGGCGGTTAGGGGCCCTCGGAGTTGGTGGATAATTTGGTGTGATGCAGTCATAACGGCTATGGCACCCACATTTCATGCTGTGTATCTTGGTTGGTCTTGCAAAAGGTGGGGCTCTACTGGCTGGTATCCCTGGGAGTCGGTGACAAGTTCAGTCATCTTGTGTCTGTGGTGTGGCTGGGGGTAATACCTCCAAGGAGGTTGTTTTGGTTATTTTTTAGTTTTGCCAGATCTTTTAACTTTGTGGACCTCTGTCTGTCCCACTGGGGTAACTCTTGGCGTGTTTGGTTATTAAAGTATATATATATATATATTTATATATATATATATACACTCACCAGCCACTTTATTAGGTACACCATGCTAGTAACGGGTTGGATCCCCTTTTGCCTTCAGAACTGCCTCAATTCTTCGTGGCATAGATTCCACAAGGTGTTGCAACGATGCTCAATTGGTACCAAGGGGCCCAAAGAGTGCCAAGAAAATATTCCCCACAGCATGACACCACCACCACCAGCCTGAACCGTTGATACAAGGCAGGATGGATCCATGCTTTCATGTTGTTGACGCCAAATTCTGACCCTACCATCCGAATGTCGCAGCAGAAATCGAGACTCATCAGACCAGGCAACGTTTTTCCAATCTTCTACTGTCCAATTTCGATGAGCTTGGGCAAATTGGAGCCTCAGTTTCCTGTTCTTAGCTGAAAGGAGTGGCACCTGGTGTGGTCTTCTGCTGCTGTAGCCCATCTGCCTCAAAGTTCGCCGTACTGTGCGTTCAGAGATGCTCTTCTGCCTACCTTGGTTGTAACGGGTGGCTATTTGAGTCACTGTTGCCTTTCTATCAGCTCGAACCAGTCTGCCCATTCTCCTTTGACCTCTGGCATCAACAAGGCATTTCCGCCCACAGGACTGCCGCTCACTGGATGTTTTTTATTTTTCGGACCATTCTCTGTAAACCCTAGAGATGGTTGTGCGTGAAAATCCCAGGAGATCAGCAGTTTCTGAAATACTCAGACCAGTCCTTCTGGCACCAACAACCATGCCACGTTCAAAGGCACTCAAATCACCTTTCTTCCCCATACTGATGCTCGGTTTGAACTGCAGGAGATTGTCTTGACCATGTCTACATGCCTAAATGCACTGAGTTGCCGCCATGTGATTGGCTGATTAGAAATTAAGTGTTAACGAGCAGTTGGACAGGTGTACCTAATAAAGTGGCCAGTGAGTATATATATATATATATATATATATATATATATATATATATATATATATATATATATATTTTTTTTTTTTTTTTATTTTGTTAATAAAATGGCTGCTGTGGCCAAGATTATCCAAAAGTAAGTGTTGTGCTGTTATTTCGAAGAGTTGGGGTTAAAATGGGAGTGAGTCTGCAATGCCTAGGGTCTATGGGAGTTCTGAGTATGGCTGAACACACCGCTCACTTGTACTTGAAACTCCCATGGAATAGAGTGGAGAGGCTATGCAAGAGTGACCAGCTCTCCATTCTGAGCCGGCACTTTTGGGGCCCTGTTCCAGAGGTGGTTCCTGTCCCTATTAGATACTTATGGCATATTCTATTAATATAGTGGGAACAACCCTTTAATCCCTTGAAATAAAGCTTTATATAAAACATAATTCTTAGTTTTCTCTATGCTGAGCACAGCAAGTTAGTAAAAAAAAAAAATTATGCAAAAGAAAGAAAACAAGACTTCCCGCAAGTTGGTAAGAGCACGTCACTTACAGGCAGGTTTTATTGAGACTCTAATAAGCTGGCCTGTTATGTGGTAACCGAATGCCATGAACATAGCACAATGAGAAAGCAAACAACTCCCCTTATTTGTCAGGGTTATATAGCGGTGTACCATTATACCGTATTATATAAATCAGCTCCGCAGGATATCAAACAAAATATAAGATCATTAAAGAAACACGTTATAAAATATTTCCCAGCAAACTTCATGCCCGTGTCAAGAAAGAGTCTAAAGTCTAAAGTTTAATTATGATATTTAAACGGTTCTGTATGCATTTATATCCCATGGGTGCACACAAGTAGCTCGGCCTTTCCAGTATGAAACAGAATGTATAATGATTGCATTGCAAACTATACATTTCCAGTTCAGCATTCAACAGATTTTAAGTGGGCAAAATAGATGGTTTTAAACTGATGTCAAATATATAGGCTTCAAAGCAGAGGGGGTGTAACAAGGGCATTGAATTGTCTTGTGAAGAATGTCGAAAACTTCCTATTAAAATCTGAATTTTTTTTCCTTTTTTTTTTTTTTTACTAGACTTTACTATTTTACTCTCAAATGCATTATCAGGCACGAATGCTTTATGTCTATTATAAGAGAGGAAAAATTTTATAATCCTCTGCTGGTTTAAATTACTAGTAATATAGGTTGGAAAATGAAGCCGGTATTAATGAAGGTCCCAGTCTAATCACGCACAGAAGTTTGTTGGCCACACATGTTAGGATTCAACTTGTCTATTTGTCGGCCGTGCCAAACAGCTGGATCCCATTGGGGCAGCTGGCTGATGACCTCATGAAATAGCGATGGGATTCACAAGTTTACTGGGGTGGGGGGGGGGGTTCTTACTGGAAACAATTATAATCGATGGGATTCATTCTTGACCATTTTTATGGATCACAAAAGGCCAAATGGGGAATTTGGCATAAAATGGGCACCGTCCTACCTTTGATTAATTCATCTGAATTAAGCATGAGCAGCTGATATGTTGAGAAATCTTCTGAACTGACGAGCAACCGTTTTTTCTTCTTGACTGTCTGGAAGGATGTAAAATGAAAAGAAAAATAACTTTGCAATAGGTCTTGATTAGAAAAAGTTCTACTATTGAGTTTCTGCTGTTTTCAATGTGTAAGAATAGATTCCCCTCTGTGAAAGAGCACAGTCTGCTAAGCTATGCCATATACTAAGTAGACAGAAATCTTGACATTGGTATTGTTCCACACAAGGTGTTAGGTTTGCACTCAGCATTGAAGGTTGCGCTAGGAACAAAAAATAATCATTTTTGTGTGCCTAGAAATTTTGACCTTATTCTGGGTATCTGACGGCTGCTGAGACAGAAAATCCCATCCATTCTGTTCTAGCAGCTCTAGTTTCTCGGATATTGATTACATGATTGTACATTGTTCTTGTGCTTAATTTGTGTATAAATCTGTAGTGCAGATGAATAGAATTGGATTCGCTTGGCACATTCATGTTTTTGTTTCCATGTGTTCTTTAAATGTTATAAACTTTGTGGGCACAATCCAATATCTACTGGCACTAAATAGCAGTCCAAAAGGAACGCAGGAATTATTGGCAAAGCATTTCTGCTACTTTAGATACATGAATATTTGAGGTTCTTTGTGCACATTTTTGATCAAAACTGTAATAATTCAACCTGCCGTCTGTAAGGCGACCTCAATACAGATGTGAACCTACTCAATATTACTTCCCTTTGTGCCTGTTCAGACCTCCACATTTCAGGCAGTGAAGATTCCAGGATTTTAAATCAATGCAGAGTAGCTTGTAGCTGGAATCCTCTCTCCGTGAAGTATGGAGGTCTGAACAGGCACCAAGAGAGGGAACATATAGAGTAGGTTCCCATTTGTATTGAGGTCGCCTTGCCGATGACAGGTGGGATTATTACAATTTTGATCAGAAATGTGCACTAAGAACCTCAGTTTCTCAAGTATTTAAAGTAGCCGAAATGCTTTTCCAGTAATTCCTTATTTCCTTTAGACTGTTTTTTAGTGCTAGTAGAGCTGCTGATATTGGATTGTGTTGGTATGTTACTGTCACACCAGCGTGTAACTGTTTGGAGGTGCAGACCAAACATTGCTTTTGTAGACTAAACTTTATGGATGACATGTCCGAAAAGAGGCGCAGCCATGGCAGTTTTAAGGTGCATTAAGTGTATAGTGCACCCGAATGAAAGTATAAATCTGTCATAAATCTGGTGTGTGGTATACTTTGCATAGAATATCTTAGGCACATGGCTAGCATATTTTAAGTGCATAACTTAGGTGTATTCAAATGTGTCGTGCCTGGTGCAAACTGCACGTAGTTTTGGTGTACGACTGTTCATACATTTATAGATTAGGGCTACAACAGTTTTTGGCACAAAAAAATGGCATAGCCCAGTTTTGACGTGTCACCCTATGTGTTTTCTGTTTCCCATAAATTTCCAGCATTTCTTTAGTACAATATTGAGTGACCCCTACTTTCAGCAACAGATACTTGATGAGGGGCCAATGCCGGATCTCCAAAACTAGAACTGAGAGAGTAAACGGAGGTCATTTTCAGAATCAGCACAACAAACATGCTCAAAAATGGTTAAAACTTTTAAAGCACCAAAAAAGAGTGTTCCCCAGTGTAATATATAAATGTTTTACTTATCCTGACGTATTTGGATTGGTGGCCAACATCCAAGTGTCATCGTCAGATTGGACCACATCATACTGGCTCTTTGTATAAGGTGAATTTTGCTAGAAATGAAGAGAACTGAAAAGGGAAAACATGGGCATAAGGGAGTTTGTTCACTTAGGAAGTTCTAGGGATTCCAGCTGTAACTTTTTCATCTATTAACAGGGAATTGCAAGCTGTTTTTGTGTCCCGGGGCACTTGTTTCCAGGGGGAACGGTCATGGGGAAAAACATGGGAACCCCTGGGGGGCCCCTTTAAACATGGAAAATTGGGGGTTCTTTTAAAATGAATGTCACCCTTTGGGGAGTTTTAGAAAGGGCAGAGAAAAAAGAGGCAAAAAAGCAAAAAGGAGAGTAAAAGAGGCATGTACGTGCTTAGGGTGGGCCCCCGGAATGAACTCCACTGATGGACCCATAACCAAGTCTACAGTTGGGCCTCCAGAATAGTATTACACTGGTGAGTCTTATATAATAAAACAAGAGGATTTCCCAGTCAGTAGGCTTATTAAAAAAGTAAATTGGGCCCCCAGAAAAGCGAAAAAAACCTCCGGGTAATAAAGTATTTTTTAAAGCCGTTATAAAAAAATTATACTTTTTCTTTTTCGAGGTTTTTGCACTTTCGGGGTTTGCCGATTTGATTTTTGGCTTTTTATTTAAGCCAAACCAAAAGGAAAACCCTATTGTTTTTTATATATTGCCTTTTCCTTATGTAAACCCCACCTGGGACTGACTTGGACATTTTGGGACCAGAGAAACCCCCCCAAACCCCGGGGATTTTATGCTGGCATTTTTGCTTCTCCGGTGTTGTCCCTTCCTGTAAACAGCACAAAACTCCCCCAAGGGGAAACTACTATATTTTTTTGAAACTCCCCTTTATTGGTTTTGGGAAAACATGATGATGCGCCCTTTTCCCCTCTCTCTTTCTCTTTACTGTTTTTGAACGGTGTGTTTTTAAAGGGAATGTTTTCATCAAAAAATTACTTATCGTTTAACTCACGTTAAAAACATTTTTATAAATTTTGGATTTTTTTTTAATTTTCCATATCACTTTCAATATTTTTTAAAAAAATCTTAAGTCCTGCAGTTTTCACTTTTGGCCCCTAGGCCTAATTTAAAAGTCTGACGTTCCCGTTCTGTATCAAAAGATTTTCAGTAGACTGCTCATTTTTCGCACAAGCATGAATTTTCATGGGAAAAATGACAACCCAATGTGTATAGCCCCTAACAAAGGAGCCCCCAGTCAAATAGGGGATGTTTGCAGTTCACCCTCCTTCTTTTCCCTTTCACCCGTGATTTTTTTTCCCAGGTCAAAAGAGCTTTACTAGAAAAAATCTCCTATTTGAAGTCTTGGGATGAGTCAGTCCTAAGGCTCCTATTTGCATGAAGCTGCTGTAAAGTATCTCTCTGACTGCTATTAAATCAGTGCAGGCAAGATGGCTGTTCCCTCAATCATATATAGACGGCTGAATTGAGAAATCTACAATCAGAAATTAAAAACGGCAAAGAAGAAAGGAAAATGGATAGTGTTGAGCGATTGCGTTGGCTATCGAGATCGATCGATAGTCGATAGTCGGCCGCTATCGATAAGGTTTTTCGATAGTGAGCATCGATTATGGCGTGACCATTAAAGTCTATGGGAGAGCAACAACACCTTCATTTTTACACCCCAAACAAGGCGGAGAGAAGCTGAAAAATTAACATCCACAACAGTCAAATGGATACCGTGCTACATCTTAGGCAACACACTTTGGTTATTAAAGGTCACAGAAAAATAAGTCTCACAGACCAGTTTATATCCCCAGTCTTGTACCACAGCCTGACCCTTAAAACCTGCCATCACCACTAATTTAAAAAGTGCAGAAGGCAGTATGATTTGAACCATCATTTTACTTGAACTGGACATTGACTTATACCTGTCCTAGGCCAACAGTATGAGCCCCAAACCTCATGACCCCCAGATTTATAAAGTGCGGAAAAAGGAGTCTTTCAACACCTTTTTTGTTGAACTGGAACATTGACTATACCTGGTCCTGGGCCACAGCATGAGCCCCAAACCTTGCATGACCCCCACATTTAAAAAGTGCCGCAATACAGGAGTCTTTCAACCACCATTTTAGTTGAATGGACATTGACTTTACCTGTCCTGGCCACAGCATTGATGCCCCAAACCTGCATGCACCCACACATTTAACAAAGTGCCGGAAAAAGGAGTCTTTCAACCACACTTTTTAGTTGAAACTGAAATTGACAGAACTGTCCTGTTCCACAGCTTGACCCAGGGCCGGTGTTACAGTGGGGTGCGGTGAAAGCCCCAGGATGGCGTCCGTCATCTATTAACACGCAGGTTAAAATGCATGATGAAGCAGCAACGAAAACTGTCTGTGCTGAAGAGGAGTGGGCTGATGCGGCAAGTGAGAGAACTCAGCCTTCTCCTCTGTACACAGTCAATACTGGGTTGTCGCTTGCCCATCCGTTATGAGTGTAGGATCAATTGAGCTTCACTTGGAAAAGATAATGGTGGTTAACGCTCCTGTTACACCCAGGTGCCCTTTATATTGGCATTCTTTTTATGATTTCGACTCAACAGTGCTGAGGAAATGGTCTCCTGTACTTCTTGTTCTCTGTCCATGCTCCATACTCCCATGTCCTTGTGAATAAACCTACATCTGGTCAAGTTTTCCTGTACCTACCATTGATAACATTTCAGAGGATTTTTTTAACAGCTATTTTGTAATGGCAAGTTTTTAGTACTCTTTAATTCTAGAAAACACATTTTTAAAATAGGGATGGAATCCCACCAATGGTCTTTGTTTCTACTTTTTTTTCATTGTATATAATGGGTTGTCTCAATACTGGGATGATAGCTATGTTCACAATAAGATTTTGCAAAAAACATGTCATTTGCAATATTGTGTCCCATTAAAGTGCCTACTATTCCTGTTTCTGACTAGCAACATCACCCTTGATAGCCAATCTGACAATTGTGAAGAGACTAATGTCTGTTAGAAACAACATTTTTTAGAATAGGACTTGTAGTTAGGCTGCATGTCTTCAGCAAAAATGCCCAAAAATTCATAGCAGACCCTCTGAGCCACCTTGGTCAATTGTGATGACACAAATGTCTGTTTGAAACAACATTTTTTAGAATAGGACCTGTAGTATAGCTGCATGTCACAGCAATATGCCCCCAAAAATCAAAGCATGACCCTTGACCACTTTGGTCAATTGTGAAGATCAAATGTCTGTTACGAAACAACAGTGTTTCTTTATAATAGGACCTTAGTATTGCTGAATTGCAAAGCAGCATGACCCAAAAAATTATAAAAATGACTTCTCAGGCACTGTTAAAAATATTGTGAGGGAGATAATGACACTAGAAGCCACATTTCTGTTTCAAAGGACCTATGATATTAGCTTGTATCTCACAGTACATGACCCAAAAATTATAAATTTGACTTCTCAGCCACTATTAAAAATTGTGAGGGAGAAATGGAACCACTTAGAAGCCACTTTTCTCTGTTCAAAGGACCATAATTATAGCTGTATCTACAGCACTATGACCCCAAAAATTATAAATTGGACTTCTCAGCCACTGTTAAAAATTGTGAGGGAGAAATGCCACTTAGAAGTCACATTTCTAGTTCCAAAGGACATTGATTATTGTGTATCTCACAGCAACATGGCCTCAAAACATTGACAAATGCGAAAACTTCTTAAGTAAAGTGAGTAAATGGAATAACGGTGTTGTCATGAAACCTTGCTGTCTTTTACAGTCTCCTCACAGCAAAACCAGCAAAATGAACTGTTGTTTTTTAGAAAAGAGAATAAAAATTGCAGTAAGAAATGATCAATTTTAAAAAAAAGTTTTCAAGAGGACCATTTTGTTTGAAAAGGAATGTGAAGTAGACACTGGCAACTAATCCGGTGACCCTCGGCAAATGGGGCACAACATCATCAAGGATCCATGCCTGATTCATCTTGATGAAAGTCAAACGATCCATCATTATCTGTGGAAAGCGGATGCGTTTGTCTGTAATGGACTCCTCTGCTGTGCTGAACGGTCCCGCCTCAGATATGACGCTGGTGACTGGGCAGGTCAACACACCTCTATGCTTTCGTGTCGAGCAGCTCGGAGCCATTCTGTCCATTTGAGGTTACCCAGAAGTCTATAGGTCCGGAACACATGCTACAACATCGTGTTGAGACGCAGATAGTCGTGCACATGATCTTAAGCTGTCTCTGTGTGTTGGATGTGTGCCCTGCATTGCATGCGTTGGTGGAGGTGGTAAAACAAAAGATTGACCAGAGGTCACCCATTAGGTCTTATGCCACCTTCCTGCTGATGCGCTACGCCTACTTGGCCTTCTACTGCCTGTCACGTCGCTGATGTTGTTCCACCCGTGACATTTTGGGGAATCGTGAAGCAGACGCTTACTGATGTCTCCAGTTGATCATCTGCAAGGGTCTCTTTCCCTGCATTTTACTCTCTATTTGGGTGGGTGGAAGGAAAGTGCTGATTTGTGTTTTGTTCAGGGGATCCAAGGAGGGTGGCCACCCAGTAACTGTTGTTCATTTTGATGGCTTAATGCGAGGATCATGTTGGAGAAATGGACGCTCCATAGCATCATGTGAGAGATGGAGCCTTGATCTTCCCACAGCCTCTGGGTCGAGGGGGCTACTAGAAAAAACTGATCTTCCTCATCTTCCTCCTCCGCCTCAAAATTCTGCCAACTCTTTCCAAGGCAGGGACGTCGGTAACATCGGTGTCTAGGACTACTCTTCCTCCTCCTCCTCCCCTGCCTCCGGCACCGCTTACCAACACAGCAATTGACTTGCCTGGATGATGCCCTGTGAGTGATGCGCCAACTTGCACTAGCTCTGGACCCGAACCACTGCCTACTGGAAGACCGATGAAAATTGTGAAACTGTCGGGCCTAGTGGATTTGTCGGAGAAGAAGGCAAGGGATCCGTGTCCGCATCCTGTGTCCGTCTCCTCCTACGTCGATGGCGGACCTGTGTTTCAGAGTGTCCAACGATCGTTCAGAAACTAAGATTCCAAATGCTCATGCTGACAAGGGCTTTGTCCGCACTGCCCATTTTTGGTGGCTCTTTCAAAACTGGCAAGGAATGGTGCAGAGTTCTTTCACCTGCCTCCACTCTCGGTGGTCTTCAAAACCCGAGGTCCGTACGCTGCTTGTCAGGCCATGTGTCACTTCTTACTGCGTAATGGCATTGCGCTGCTGCCACAATCGCTGGAGCATGTGGAGGGTGGAATTCCAGCGTGTTGCCACGTCAACAATGAGACGGTTGACGGGGAGGCCGAGCTGACGCTGCAACGCAGCCAGGCGGGACGAAGCAGGGTGCGAGGGCGGAAGTGCGAACTCAGACCTCGAGCCTTCTTCAGCAGGCAGTCCAGACCCGGGTAGCTCTTTAGAAATTTCTGGACGACAAGGTTCATGACATGTGCCAGGCAAGGGATGTGCTCCAGCCTACCGATCTTAAGGGCGGCCAGCAGATTTCGCCCGTTATCGCACACCACCTTGCCTGGCACAAGGTTCTTGTCACCCAGCCAGCGCTCGGTCTCGTTGCTTAGAGCCGTCCACAGCTCCTGACCTGTGTGTGGACGGTCTCCAAGGCAGATTAATTTCAACACGGCCTGGTGTCTCTGGGCACGTGATGCCACCAGAGGACCTTGGGGGAAAGAGCCCTGCACCATCCCTGCGGTTTTGAAGAGCGTGCGCCGAGCCTGAGAGCCACCGTCACCCCAGAGACATCCACCCAGCTCACCCAGTGAGCTGTCACAGAGATATAGCGGCCTTGGCCGTGCTTACTAGTCCATGTGTCGGTGGTGAGATGGACTTTTCCGGACACAGATGCAGACAACGCGCTTGAAATTTTAGATGACACGTGGCTGGCCAGGGCAGGGACGGCTTTTCTGGCAAAGAAATGCCTGCTCGGCATCTGGTATTGGGGGCAAGCGAGGGCCATGATGTGGCGGAACCCATCTGTGTCCACCAGACGGAAAGGCAACATTTCCAAGGCCAAAAGCCTGGCAATGCCGACATTCAGGCTTTTGGCTTTGGGATGGTTTGGGTTAAAGTGTTTCTTCTGCTCCCAACCTGGAAGACAGAAGGCTGGCTGCTAGACTGGCCGCTGTACGGCGTGCAGGTCGTCAAACTGGCGGAAGGAGAAGGGGTAGGATGGGTCTCTGGTGGTGCTGGTGGTACTCGGGCGACGGTGGAGGCTGAAGCGGAGGCTGATCCCTGATCATGACTCTGAGAGACATGGGCAGCTGAGGAACGCTTGGTGGTGGCGGAGGAGGAGGAGGCGGAGACAGAGGGTGTGACAGTGGTTGGAGGCCCGGCGTCGGTCTGGCCTTTTTTGGCCAAGTGTTCCCTCCATTTCAACTCATGCATTCGCTGCATGTGACTAGACATGTTGGTGGTGGTTAACCACTTAAGGTTCTTGCCTCTACTTATGCGTTTACGGCAAAGGCGGCATATGACATCGCTGGGTGAATCAGAGGCTTGCTCAAAGAAGGCCCAGGCTTGAGAGGTCCTGGACCTTTTTGACGGCGATAAGCGAGGAGCGGGGTTTGCGCTGACCGTGGCTGGCGGAATCATATCAGCGGACTTCTGCGACCGCCCTCTCCCTTTTTGTGGCGGGACCCGTATTGACACTACCCCATCGTCTTCCTCCTCGTCCACTGATGAAGCGCTCGCAAGCAAATTCTGCGGAAAAGACCAGGATGGATCCGCAATGTCGTCATCATCATCATCATCAACACAGGTGACTTGGTCGTCCTGACTTTCTGCATCAGAAGCTGCGGGCTCTCAAGCATGGGGCACTGCAAGGCGTTGCCGACGCCCGGGATTTTTGCCGAGTGACCGCCTTCCTTACACCTCCTCTGATGGCATCAGTAAATGGGCGTCAGGCTGGACTAAATCATATCTTGATCTTTTAACAGCCTTCTGTCCCCAACCGCATTTTGTCAATCAAAGAGGTCCGCAGACAATGGATTTATCCACAGGGTCTGCGTGGGTATACCGAAGTTGAAATTTGGGTGCTTCATGTTGGACGGATGCTGATGTTGTATGATGACGACATTTGTTGGCACGTGACTGCGAGGACGAGGAGGTAAGGGAATGATGATGCAGGGTTGCATTAAAACCACTGAAGGACCAGATTGGGCGACGTGTTCGTTACTTAGATTACAGGGCCCTGACCAGCGGATGACAGGCCTCGACGGGTCATGCAACTGACGATCCGCTGGCATGATGTTGTTGTAGCCAGCACATGGAAGGAAGCACCTTCTCTCGTACTCTACCTCCTGTGCTACCCCCACTTCTTTGCTCGCTTACCACCTGCATTTCGCTCATGTTCAGAATATAAATATTGAGAAGGCTATGGTATACGTTTTGGAAAGTCTCTTTTTAAAAGACGGCAAATCACAGTATTCTCAAATCCCTTTAATCAAAACAATATTGCTGGTTTCCAAATTTAAATGAAAGGTGTCTATAAACAAAAATCTGGAATGGGCAAAAAAGTCACAAAAAACCCGTTTCTGGTTATGCTTTTGGTATAATAAACGGTATTTTTTTGAACCTTTCAATTCACCTGTGGTGATATATAAGAATTGCTGTTTTGAAGATTTACGTGGATGCGTTGCTGCGTCAATGAACAATGCTGGGTGTGCCAAAAGTTCAAAAAAACACGAACCTGTTATGTTTTGGTATAAATATAACGGTATTTTTTGGCACCTTTCATTCACCTGTGGGTGAGTATAGAATTGCTTTTATTTTTAAGATTTAGGTGGGATTGCTGCGTCAATGAACAATGCTGGGTGTGAACAAGTCAAAAACACGTAACTGTTATGTTTTCGTATGATTTACCACGGTATTTTTTGCACCTTTCAATTAACCTGTGGTGAATATAGAATTGGTGTTTTAAGATTTACGTGATGCTGCGTCAATGAACAATGCTGTGGTGATGCAAAAGTCAAAAAAAACACGTTACTGTAATGTTTTCGTTTGATACATGGTATTTCTTGCTCCTTTCAATTCACATGTGAGTGAATATTAGTATTGCTGTTTTAAGATTTCGTGGATGCTGAGTCAATGAAACATTGCTGGGTGCGCAAAAAGTCTAAAAAACACGTAAACTGTTATGTTTTGATATAATAATCGGTATTTTTTGGACCTCTTAAATTCACCCTGTGGTGAATATCGAATGTCTGTTTTAGATTTACGTGGAGCTGGTCAAGACAGTGCTGGGTGTGCAAAAGTCAATAAAACACTTAATACTGTTATGTTTTGCGTATGATAACGGGTATTTTCTTGCAACTTTCAATTCTCTATGGGAAATATAGAATTGCTGTTTTAAGATTTTATCGTGGCTGCTGCGTCAAATGACAATGTGGGTGTGCAAATGTCAAACAAAACACCGTAATGTGTTATTGTTTTGTACTGATACAACTGGTATTTTTGCACCTTTCAATTCAACCTATGGTGAATTTAGAATTGTGTTTTAAGATTTTCGTCGGATGCTGCGTCAATGAACATTGTGTGGTGTGCAAAAGTCAAAACACGAAAATGTTGTTTTCGTATGATAACTGGTATTTTTTGCACCTTTCAATTAACCTATGGTGAATATAGAATGGCTCTGTTTTAAGATTTACGAGGATTGCGCTGCGTCAATGGAACACTAAGCTGGGTAATGTGCATAAAGTCTAAAAAAAAACGTTAACTGTTTTGTTTTCGTTTTGACTTCACGGTATTTTTAGCACCTTTCATTTCAATATGGTGATAATATTGATTTGCTGTTTTAAGTTTTTCGTGGTTGGGAGTCAATTAACAATGTGGGTGGGCAAAAGTCAATAAATACATAGAAACTTGTTATAGGTTTCGTATGATAACCTACGGTATTTTTTTGGCTCCTTTCAATTCACACTTTGCGTGATTATAGTACTTGCTGTTTTTTTAGATTCTTAAGTGGATGAGCGTCAATGAACAATGCTGGGTGTGCAAAAGTCAACACAAAACACGTTAACTGTTATGTTTTCGTATGATACCGGTATTTTTTGCGACCTTTTCAATTAACCTGTGGTGGGAATAATAGACTAATGTTTTTAATGAATTTACGTGGTTGCTGCGCCAATGAACAACCTGGTGTGTGCCAAAAGTCAAAAAAAACGATAAACTGTTATGTTTTAGTATGTTACACGGTTATTTTGGCAACAAACAAACCTGTGCTGACTACAAGATTGCTGGATTGTATTAACTGCAAGGTGGTATATACTCAACAGTCACAGGTGTAATGGGTAAAATTTAAATTGAAAAACTCATATATGTTATGTTCATACTGATACTAAAAGTGAGTTTTTCACCCTAACAATGAGACCTGCAGTACTAGAAATGATGTGTTTCCAATATAAGTTTCAGGCTGACACAATATAGGAAATTTTTCATTAGCAAAATACTGTTAATAATAAAGATATTCCACTACATTGTTACACTAGGTCTTGGTGATCTTTATCTGTGTTCTTTATAGATAGAGCTTGTCTGTGGTTCGCCCGAGGGCCCATCCCCCACCCCCCGCTCCAACCGACCGTGATCTACTGAGGTAGATGTTGCTTTAAAATGCTTCTTGATAACTAAATTAAAATCTTCAAATCTCTAAATATAACTAAATTGGAAGGATCACAGCTAATAGTAGAGGTTTCTCTGTGTTTCAGAACTAGACTAATTTCGTGAGCTGTTTTGGCCACAGGCAGGAAGCGCAGGTCCTATCCCTATGCGACGCTGAGAGACACTGAGGCTGAAACAGGGAATAACGTTGGGTTATTATCGTAAAACGAGGTCATGTGATTTTTCACAGCCAATCGCAAACATACACATCCAAGACTGACGTCGCATACACACTCAACCTGCTTCTATTCTGTAATCTGATTTGCTGGCCGCAACAAAAATTATAGGAAGCGCGAAAAAGGGCGGATCTTAATAGATGATGATCAGATTTTATCCATAATTATCGCACTGATCTGGAAATTCGATCACCATAAAAACCTTGCCGATTTCAATTTGTCGATAAAAATCGTCAACACTTGTTTGATTGTACCCCTTTGCATACCCTACCATTTAAATTTTGGCACGCATCTCCCCGTATTAAGGAAAAAACGGGGCGAAAAAGCAGCCAAAATTTTCGCCGTGGGGGAAGTTTCTCTAAAAAAGGTGTTATCTACTTTCTTTCAGGGTCAAAAATGAAACCCCCTGAGGGCAAAGTTGTAGGGTTTTTTTTGTTTATTTCGCTTTAAAAAAAAAAAACTCTTTTAATTTTTAAAATTTTTTTTTCTGAAATGCCATTTTCTGTGACCAATAACTTTTAGGTTTTTTAGTCTATGGTTGCGGGTTAATTTTTTGAGGGCTGAAATGTAGTTTTTTTGGTACCATTTTGGGACACATGCAAATTTTTGATCACTTTTATTCCAATTTTTTGGGGACATCAAATGACTAAAAAAAAACTACGTTTTTAGCTATTGAAATTTTTCATTCTATGGTATTTAGTTACTAACTGTGAAAACTTTTTTTTTTTTAAAACATATTTTCATTTGTAAAATGGCAAAGGGTGGGTTATTTGAACGTTTAATATTTATTAGTTTTTTAAATTTTTAAAAAAAAAAGTTTTTATTATTTTTACTTTAACACTTAGTCACCCTAGCGTACTTGACCTAGGGGTGTGATCATGGTCCTTTATACGCAGTATTTTGTACTCCCAGATTGGCTTTTCATTTATTAATATTACCTATGGCAGGGTGTAATAGGTGTACATAGATGGCAGCCATGGAAACCAATTGTCACCACGTGATTACAATTTGGGGAGAGGGGCGATTGGGGGAGGATTGGTAGCAACATTCCTCATTCATTTAGAACTAGGCGAGTTTGCTGCGGGGTCAAAAGTGTTAACGCGGAATCAGACCAACTGGAGTGCATGACTAGGTTAAATCCAATTAGTCATATTTGAAGGTGAGATAATTCTGTAACCTTTGATATACTCTATGTTTAAGTCTGTTCAAGAATGAGTTAACTATTATTAATCCCGACTGGTAAGCTTCTTTCAGCTTTTGTTTGTATCTCCATTCTACATGGTTAAAAGTGGTGAACTGGAGTCTATACCCAACAAAAAACATACTTATCACGTAAGGCAGGAGCACACTTAAAGAAGTATTCCTACTTCAGACATTTATAGTAAGTGTGAGCAGTTGTATTTAGAATTCCCTTTGTAGTCAATGGAGAGAGCCGCACATGCAAGACTTGGGCCGTTTCTACAGGCGGGGGGGGCGGCGGGCGTCCGAGGCGCTGCAGCAACACACCCAGCGGTTGCTATCTGTCTCTGCATTGTAAATTTCATATTGGGCATGTCTCTACCTACAGGGGGCATATATATCTACCTCCACGGGGCATATAGCTCTACCTCCAGGGGACATTTTATCTCCCACAAAGGCATGATCTACCCACGGGGCTGTTATCTCCCCAGGCAGCAATATTCTACCTCCAGGGGGCATCTATATCTACCTACAAAGGGCACATATCTACCTACAAAGGGCACATATCTACCTACAGAGGCTATATCTTTACTTACAGGTGGCATATCTTTGCCTATGGGGGAGAGCATATATGTCTACTTACATACAAGAGCCCTATATATCTACCTTTAGGAAGTCTATATATCTACCTGCAGGAAGATTATATATCTACCTACAGGGGCTCTATATATCTACCTACAAGGGCCTTATATATTCATCTAGAGGGGCATATATACCCACCTACAGGGGGCCTATATATCTACCTACATACAGGGGGCTTATTTACCTACTAGGGGCTTATGTACATACCTACTGGGGTGCCTCTATAACTATCTACCGACTGGGGGGGTATATATACTTACAAGGGTCCTATATGCCTATTCACCTACCTACAAGGTGACCTATATAACTACATACTAGGGATCTATATTCAGAATGATTGGGGAGGCCTATATAACTACCGATCTACTTAATAGGGGACCGATAAGTCTACCTACCTATATATGGGAATACAAAACAAGATTAAACTTGGTACACAAATGGGAGCCCCATAGCCATTTGGCAGCACTTTTATTGTTAGAGGCACAAGGTTGTCATTATTACTATTTGGATCACTATAGATGGAGAGTTTGTACAGAGATAGGAATTAATAGGGACATGCTGGAAAAGTGAAGAGTCTAAGTCTAAGTCTAAGATGTTTGTTTTGTAAAATCTACAGTGAAGAGTCATAGCCAGGTGAAGTCAACTTAGCAATGTGGGATGGATGAAGAATATAAAGGGAAAGGGAACAACTCATCAAAGAAGAGAACAGCTCTTCAGAGACATTTCTTGTCCTGGATGTAACTTTTTATTTTTAAAGCGGTTGTCTCATTACATCGATTTATCTTACCTCAGTCCTGTTTTCTGGGTTTCATTTTTTAGCTCAGTGGCATGTTTACTGGCTGCTACTTGCCTGCAGTAACGAGCTACTGAGGACACAAGGTCTGTAGCTGTTTCGACCAGTGTTGGCAGCCTATCAGGAGAGATTGAACAGGTCTGTAGCTATAGCGACCCGAGGAACAGATGCAGCCCATACAGGAGGGGAAATCTAGGAATAGGTATAACACTGTTAATGGACACATATTGCAAAGTGACTTGTTTTTTCAAGATCTTTAATATAAAAAGCAATCTTTGAAGTGAGACAACACCTTTAAGTATTTATTTTTGAAATTTTTAAAAACAAAGTGAAATTGAACACTAAAAAAAGTCTAATCACCCCCCAATTAGAGTAACCCAGTAATAAAATGTGTACATAGTAACGCAATCAACTGTATTATATTAACCCAGCAATAAAATTACATCAGTAAAAAGCCTAAAACAAGGAAACAGTGGTTGCTAATATGTGTGCATAGTACAACAAAATTGACAGTGTTGCCGAAAAAATCTCCAAAAGTGTCCGAACTGCCATCATTATGCTGTACATACTTTTAAGACCAGTTCTTTACGGAGTCATCTCAATTCACATTCACACCCAAACAAGTTATTCACACCAGTGACCTTAATTAGTGATGAACGATTGTGTCAACTATCATTATCGATTCGATAGTCGATATTGTCAATTATCATGACGATATTCGATAGTCGATAACAGATTATCACCGATGACCATTAAAGTCTACGGGAGAGGAACAACACCTTCATTCTTACACCCAAACAGGGCTGGAGAAGCTGGAGTTAATATCCACAACAGTAAACTGGATACGTGCTGCATCTTAGGCAAGACAATTAGGTTATAAAAGTCACAAAAAAAAATTCACGGGACCATTCACTATCCCTTTCTTGTACCACAGCTGCCCCTTAAACCTGCATGACCCAAAAATTTAAAAAGTGCCAGAAGGAAAGTATTATTTAAACCCATCTTTTTAAGTTGAACTGGAAAAGGGACTATCCCTGTCCTGGAACGCACATGACCTTAAACCGGGTTGTCCACAGTTTAAAAATTTCCGGGAAAAAGGATCTTTGAACCCCCTTTTAGTTGAACTGGGCATTACTAAAACCTGTCTTTTACCACAGAATGCCCCCAAAAACATGCATGACCCACAGTTTAAAAAAATTTTTCCCGGAAAAAAAGTGGGTCTTTAAAACCACCTTTTTAGTTGAATGGACATTGATTTATCCCTGCCCTGTACCACACAGGGAACCCTTATACCTGTCTGACCAAAAAATTAAAAAAGTGCTGAAAAAGCAGTTTTTAAAACCACCATTTTAGTTAAACCTGGACTTTGGACTATGCCTGTCCTGGACCATAGCAGCCCTCAAAAATTTCGGGGCCCATGACCGGGGGTAAAAAGGAGGTAAGATGCTAAATTGCAGGTTGCATTAACCATTTAAGAACAGATTGGCAAAGCTTTTTGGTTACCAAATTTTCCCACAGGGCACTGACTCAGGGTTTACGGGCCCCTGAGGGCCCTGCCCCCGGAAAAATCCGCTGGTTTTGCGGGGTTGTGGGCCAAACATGGAACCCAGCACCTTCTCTCTTCCCTTAACCCTCCTTTTCCCCTACAGCTCTCTTTGCTCGCTTACCCCTGCATTTCCCCTCCATGTTCAGAAAGAAAAAATTTTTAAAAAAGAAGGGGAAGAGATTTTGACAGTCTTTTAATTGAAAGCGGCAAATCACAGCTTTTTCTTAAACCCCTCAAAAACCCCAAACAGCAAGCTGGGGATTCAAAACTGAATTGTTTCTATCGAATACCTGTGAAAAGGCAGTCTGGTGGAATAACCGAAAGGGAAAAAAAAACGTAAAGCCCGGGAAAAAGGGGGGAGGTGCCCCTGTCTCTATGAAAAAACCCCTGTTTTGAAGCCAAAATTTGGGGGGAAGTTTATAGGGTACGGGTTAAAAACCCATGTAAAAATCATTATGGGAAAAATAATACGGGGGGTAAAAAAAAACAATATAATACAAATGGGGGTCTGCTTAGGCCCCCAAATAAACAAAACCCCAAGGAAAATTGTACTCCTCGGGCAAATAGATGAGGCGGCTAATCAGAATGAGGTTTTTTATTATGGGCGACTTTAACTATCCAGACATAATTTGGGGAAATCTGAAGCTTGTAGCTCTCATAAAGGAAACGGGTTTTTGTTCAAAAAACAAATGAAAAATTCCCTTTTTTTGCCAAAGGTGCGGAAACCCGACAAAGGGGAAAGGCCCTTCAGACCTAATATTAACTAATAACCTGACAGAGTAAAAAAGGGTTTTCAGGTTGAGGGGCACCTAGGGAATATTGCCCTTTAAAAAAAAAAAAAAATTTCCTTTATCCTTCAATAGATTATTTTTGTCAAGGAGCCACAAAAACACTAAATTTTAGGAAGGAAAATTTTATTCTGCTTAGGGGGCCCAAAAACCGTATTGACGGGGGAAAATGTGTTTAAATATGGCAAAAACAAATAAAAAATGGGATTTTTTTAAAAACACCCTAGGCTCCCACTGTAGAGGTACATACCTTAGGGAAATAAAAAAATTTAGAGACAAAAAAAAACCCAATTGGATCAACGGGGATGTAAAAGGGAATAAAAAAAAAAGGGGGAAAATTTTTATAAAAAAAGGGGGCCCGGGCAGGGGGGAAGAGGAAAAACTAAAAGCTTTAGGGGAAAAAAATTTTAAAGTTAAAAATAAAAAAAGGGGAAAAGTGAAGGAAAGGACTTTGGGAAAAATTTCCCCCAAAATTTTTTTTAACATAAATTAATTTGTAAAAAGTTTTAAAAACAGAAAAGGGGCCAAAAATATGGGGGGGAATTAAAGGGGATAGAAAACCAAGTTTTTAAAACTTTTTTCCCATTTTTTTCCCAAGGGGGTTCCCCTTTTTTTAACCCAAATGGGAAATTTTTTAAAAAGTTTTTGCACCAGGAAGGGGAAAAAGCTTGGCTTGGAAAAGGGTTAAAAGGGGGAAAAAAAATTAAAAGGGGGTGGGATCTTTACCCCCAGGTTCAAAAAGGGGGTTTAATTTTGGAGAAAAGAACCCCCTTTCCCTTAAAAAATTATGTTTTAATAAGGCGGTTTTCCCCCCAAAAGTTTTTAAATCAAAGGGCTGTTTTCAAAAAGGGGTCAAAAGGTGATCCGGGGAAACTAAAGGGCCCGTAAGCTTAACCTCTGTTTTTTTTGGGAAAATGTTTTAAAGGGGGGGTTTTTTCAGAGATGCTTCCTGGGGTTTTCACTGAAAATAAAATTTAACGCCATTTCCCGCATGGGGTTTAAAAAAAAGGGTCGGGCCCGTCAACTAATCTCAACAGCTTCTATGAGAAGTCAGTGCTAGACTGGGTCGGGGGAGGCACTGGGTGGGCATATAACTAGATTTTTTTTTTAAAAATTTGATACGGGCCCATAAAAGGTTTGGGAAATAAAATTTAGAATGCTTGGGCTAGGGGAAAAAAGTCTGCAAGGGGTAAGTAAAATGGGCTCACGATAGAAAACAAAGGGGAGTAATTAAAAGGGGACCCTACTCAACCCGGGGTCGCTGTTACTAGTTTGGGGGACCACAAGGGTTTAGTATTGGGCCCCATCCCCTTTTTAAATTTTATTAATGATCTTACACAGGGAAAACACAGTAGAATATCCCATCTTTGCAGACGTTTCTAAAACTCGTAAAGAAAACAACACAATAGAGGATAATTTTGTTTTTTACAAAGGGGTCTGGATAAATTTTTGGGGGCCTTGGGGGGGGAAATGGAGATGAGGTTTTAAAACTGATTTAAAAAACCCAAAGGGTTTCCCCATGGGGAAGAGAAATCCTTACATATTACATGTTAAATGGAAAAAAACTGGGGAAAAGTGACATGGAGAAGGAAATTGGGAATCCTGGTTGGGCAGTAAAAATTTAATTTTTTTTTTTTTTTTTTGCAGCCCTGTCAGGCGCAGCAGCCCAAAACAAATAGGATCATGGGGTGCATTAAAAAAGGGGCATAGAAGACATGAGAACATTAAATTTTACCATTATACAAGTCCCTGGTTAGACCACAAAATGGAATATTGTTTACAGTTTTGGGCCCAGTGCAAGGAAAGGGCATTGGGAGAGCTTGAACAGGTTTCAAAAAGGGGGGCAACAAAAAAAAATAAAAACGGGGGGGACTACAGAACACAAAAAATTGGAAGATTAGGGTTATTTAGTTTTGAAAAAGAAGGCTTCGGGGGGACATAATAAAAAATGTTTAAAAAACATCAAAGGTCAATATAGAGACTCTCCCAAGATTTATTTAACACAGGGCTGTAATTTGAACAAGGGGGCATCCGTTTGGCTTGAGGAACGAAAATTTCTACAAAAAACATAGAAAGGGATTTTTTACTGTAAGAGCAGTGAGACATGGAATTCTCTGCCAAGGGGCTTGTCATGGTGAATTCAAAAACCGGTTCAAAAAGGGTTTGGATGATTTCTGGGGGGGCGTTTAAAAATTTTAAAAAAGTTAAAAGCGTCTAGGATTTAGGAGGGGGTCAATTTATCCGGGAATTTTTTTGAAATTTCCAGATTTGGGGTCAGGAAAAGGGAAATTTTTTCCCCAAAAAGAGGACAAAATTTGGGTTTTACCCCCAAATTGGGGGTTTTTGCCTTCCTCTGGTAACAGGGTTAGCACAACAGGCTGAACTAGAGGACGACTTGTCTTTTTTTAGCCTTACAAACTATGAAACTATGAAAATCAACAGTTTTTCTTCCTTTAGTTCCCCCCGGGTTTAAAAACTGCCCATTTGAACTAGGAAAATTGGTTTGTTTTTAACAAACAAACATACAAGTGCGCTATCTGCGCCAAAAATGAGATTTAGGGGCGCAATAAAAAATATTCAAAAAATTAAAAAGGATGAAAATTTCGTTTTTTTTAAACAATGACACACGAGAAAAGTTTTCTAAAAATTTCTGTTTTCCAATTTAAGGGGGGACTAGGTAGCTCTTTGGGAAAAAAACTGGGGGGCACCAAATTTCAATACAGCTATTTAAAAATTTTAAGATAAGAAAAAGGGGGTTTTTGCACCCAATTTAAATTTCACAAACCCGTTACTAGAAAATTTCTGTATCCAAATTGAAAATACAAGGTGGGTATTTTAAAAAAAATGGGGCCACCAAAGGGGCAAAAAGCTATTTAAAAGTTAGACATAACAAAAAGGGTTTTTTGCACCAATTAAATACCCAACATTACTAGAAAAAAACTGATCCAAATTTTTAAGGGGGGGGGGGCAAGGGGCTTTTTAGAAAAAAACTGGGGTGCACCAAAATGAAATACCCCTATTTAAAAAATTATATGGAAAACAAAAAGGTAGTTTTTTTCACCAATTAAATACACCAACAGTTAGTAGAAAATTTCTGTATCCAAATTTAAGTACAACGTGGCAATTTGAAAAAAGCAGAGTCTAGGCTGTACAAAATACATCCTCCTTTCCAAAGCCTGTCTGTCTGTCCGTCCATCTGTCCGACCCCCCACCCCCGCCGCCAAGGCTGTACAGCGCTGGATGCTTCTTTTTAAGTATCTGTCTAACTAAATAAGAACTGAAATTCTATAATATACCGATATTCTTTTAAAATTTTATAGATAAAAGCATAGTTGTCTGAAAGAATAAGAGAAAACTGTTTTCTGAAACTG